>PVJD01006012.1:0-105160 GCA_004026545.1 Mormoops blainvillei | reverse complement strand
TGAAACAACAGATAGTACTAAACCCTATATACACTATAATTTTTCTTTGCGTATGTACCTATGATAAAGTTCAGTTTATAAATTAGGAATATTAACAAGAATAGCCATAATAAAATGGAACAATTATAAGAAAACACTGTAATAAAAGTTATATGAATGTGGCATTATTAAGAAAAATAAGGGTTACTTCAACACAAGTTCTGTGATACCATGACAGTTGATCTGATAACAGATATGGCTACTATGGTGTGAATGTTTGGGTAGTTGTACAGCATGGAGACAATGGGCAAAGCAATGAGTTCTGCCCAGGGCCCGGCAGAACCGCACGGTGTAAGATTTCATCACCCTGCAAAGAATGTCACACTATTTACAACTTGTGAATTTTTTCTGGAATTTCTAATTTAGTATTCTTGGATTGGTGTTGAGTGCAGATAACAGAAATCATAGAAATTAGAACCATGGATAAATGAAGGCTTCTGTAATTTAAATTATGACAGGTTTAATAGTTCACGTCACAAAAATATTAAGCCCGGAAAACAATGAAAAAGTACTCTCAGTTTTTTGAAGGAAGTAACTGTCAGCTTAGCGGACACCATGATATTCTATCCAGATCCCACTTTAATAGTTTTTTTTTTTTGTCACCCACTGTGTTTCCAGCTGTCAGCCTTCCTCAGGAATTGCCCTCTAGTGGAGCTCAGCTGTCTCCACCAAAAGCACTGTCCCTTCCTGGGCCAGCCAATGTCCAGACTGACTCTTGAAGAGAAAGAAAGCTCGGTTTCATAACCTCAACTCAGAATAATTCTGAAGGGCTAGCTAGAGAGCTCCAGGCTCTAGCCTTAACTGAATTGGTAAGCTCACTCTAACATATGCCTTTGCACAATGGGGCTTCCTTCTCATTCCCTATGTTGCCTATAGAACTCCTTGCTTTGAAATCGTGATCTCATACTATAATCCAGGGAGCTTGTCTAGTCATAGAACCAAAAACAAAATAAGCAAATAAGTGACAATTCACTATAAAGCAGAAAAGGTTATATAGACCAATAAACAAATAATAAATGGTCAAAACTTTTCTCTGACAGATGGTAAGTTTTCAGACAACAAACCTCTAAAGAAAATTCGTTTGTTTTAATTTTTAATTGTATTTGTTCCTGTTACCATTTAGTTCCCTAATACCCCACGCCCCCCAGCAATCACCACACTATTGTCCTTGTCCATGAGTCCTTTTTCCTTTTTTCTCAACCCTTCCACCTCTTAACCTCCCCCACCTTAGCTGTCATTCTGCTCTTAGCTATGAAAATTCTTTAGAAACAAAGACAATGAACCCAACATTAGAGCTTGAAGAATGAAATGTGAACAAAACACTGGTAATCAACAGGATAGACTACCATTGACTGATGGCATTAACAAGAATATAAATAATGGATAGTAGCAAAAAAATTAGAATTAAAATACTGGACAATAACATGCAATATGCGAAGGTATCAGGAAATATATTTTTCTAAGATCCTTGTACTGTAAGGAGTAAGAAGGAAAGCAACAGCATTAATATGATTTAATAATAATGGTAACAACAGATGGTTGCAAACAATTTATGTAGATTCATTTGGGAATGCAGGTAAATTAGGCAAAATTCTATTAAAATAATCATTTACCTAAATTGTTTTAAAAAGAAAAAAAATATATGTAGTCACTACCATTCAGATTTTGGTGTAAACTGGATTACAAATGGTTGTACAGAATATAAAATATATGTAGCCCAATATTATAAAAAGAGTGATAAAATAGTAAATAAAGTATTTATCAACCAGTCTCACAGTGCTCAGACATTTTTGGCAACACTGTTTAGCCCAGAAATATAAGGCATGTTAATATTAGAAAATACATTTCAGAATGTTCACAGATCAGAAGGGAAAAACAATATTACAAGAGATGTAATAAAAGCATTAGGCAAAATTCAACACAAATTCAATAATATGAAAACAACCCCATTATCACCAGCTTTAAATAAAAATCTTCAGCAAGATGTCACTACACAACCACTAGAATGTTTATAATTTTTTAAAAAGACCATAAAAAGTGTTTATGAGAAACTGAAGCCCTCATATATTGCTTGTGGAAATGTAAAATGATGCAACCACTTTAAAAAACAGTTTGACAGTTTCTTGAAATGTTAAACATAAAATGTAATGCAGCAATTTCACTCCTAGGAATACATCCAAGAGAAATAGAAACATATACCCACAAAAAGGCGCAGCTACGCAGTTCGTAGCAGCCCTATTCATCTTTTCAAAAAACTTGAACAATCCAAATGTCCATCAACTGGCGATGGATGAGTAAAAGGTGGTGTATCCATGCAATAGAATACTGTTCAACAATTTAAGATAAAGTACTGATATGTGCTACAAAATAATTTGTAAAAACATTATATTAAGTAAAAGAAGCCAAACACACAAAAAATTACATATTATATGATTAAATTTATATTACATACTTTACCATAAATATTACCACAGAAAGCAGATTTTAGAGATAGAGAGAGAACACTAGTGTTTGCCTAGGTAAGGGATAGGTGATGAAAATATTGTAAAACTAGCTTTGCAGTGATGATCACACAAAATAAAATTTCAAAAAAAAGGTGTCAGTAATAAATTTATACTCAATGGCTTTCCACAATGTATTACCATTCATGTAAATATAACCAACACATAAATTAACAAATAGAGCTTGCATCACAGAGACTCTCCTCATGACATTTAGGTTGAGCAAACATTTAAAAATCTTATATAAATAGCAACATATAGAAAGCAGTATTTTGTATCTGCCTTTTTTTTTTTAACATTGTGAGACTCATCTATTACTGTATGTGGCAGTTTATCGTTTTCATTGCTGTAAAGTAATGTAATGTATAACTATATCTTAAATCATTCATTTATTTGTTATTATTTTTGATGGACATTTGAGCTTTTTCCCGGTTTGCGGTACTACAAAAACTTCTATAAACATTTCTACATATTCTTTGTTCATACCATATGATCCAGTAATCCCGCTTTGGTGTGTATATCCAAAAGAATTGAAATCAGAATCTCAGGGAGAAATTTGCACTCCAATATACATTACAGCATTATTCACAATATGTAAAATATGCAACAAGCTATGCCCATTAATAGATCAAAAAATTAAAAGTAGAACCACCATAAAGGTAGCAATCCCACTTCTTGCTCTGTATTAAAGACAATGGAAAGCAGGGCCTCATAGGGGTATCTGCACTCCATTGCAGTAGTTCACTGCAGTATTATTCACAATGGTCCAAATACAGAACTAACCAAAGATGTGCATCCACAGGTGAATATATAAAGAAAATGTAGTACATTTTTACAATGGAATAGTATTCAGTCTTAAAAAATAAGGGAATCCTAACATTTGTGACAACACAAATGAATCTGAAGGACATTGTGCTAAGTGAAATAAATCAGTCCCAGGAAGAAAAATACTGTATGATTCCACTTATACGAAGTATTTTAAACAGTTGAACTCATCAAAGCAGAAAGAGGGCAGTGATCAGCAGCGGCTGGGAAAGGCAAAAGTGAGAGAAAGAGGGAGTCGTGCAATAGGCATGAAGTTTCCATTATCCAAGGTGGGTAAGTTCTAGAAATTGGTACAACATGGTGCCTATATTTAAAAATGTTATATTGTGCATTTAAAAAGTTTGTTGTCTCACCTTAGTGTTCTTAACAAAAAGTGGTGGATACAAGAAAACTTTTGGAGATGATGAGTTATGTTCATTATCTCAATTATGTTGATTGTGAATTGTTCAAGGAATAAAAAGTTTCAGTTACACTTATTGAGTAAGTTCTAAAGACTTGCTGTACAACATCGTGTCTATAGTTAACACAATATTGTGCAATTCCAAATTGGTTGAGATCATAAATTTCATGTTAAATCTTCTTACCACAGAACAGGCAGGGGCACAGGGAATCTTTGGGAAGTTTTGGCTACGTTTATACCAGTATTGCAGTGATGGGTTAAAGGTATTTGCATATGTCCACTCATCAAATTGTATACATTAAATATGTACACTGTTTTGCACATTAATTATATCTTAAAAAGCTGTTAAAATTGTTTACAATTCAAATAATTCTATTTTTTTCATTTCTTAATCATTAAAAAGGAGATTAAAAAATGGGCAGTGTCGCTATTCTAAAACAAACAAACACACAAACAAAAAAAACAATCATATGCAAACTGAAATTACATTGGTTCCAAACTAAAAAGCATTTTTCTTTCCTCTCCAGCCCTTTCCTGTCCCTACTGCTGAAGAAATTCTCCCTGTGCAGACCAATAGGCTATAATGTTGGCAGCCATTGTCATACTGACCTAGGAAATCATTTGAGCTAATGCGTATTTCACTGCAGACTTAAAAATACTCACATTCAGGGAAATATTCAGTGTCTGATTTTTCAAAAGATTTTGTGAACAAAATCTTTACCCTACTTGGTAGAAAGATTAAGCAGAAATATGTCCAGAACCTGGTTGGTTTCCCATCTGCATTTTGATGATGGTCTTTTTTATTCAGACACTCATTATCCCGAAACAGCAGGCTTGTAAGTTGCTTCTCTTCATCCAGTCTTTGACTTATATTCATCCTCTTTACTTTTGGATAAAAAAGTCAAATTTATTCATGTTAATCTTCTTGCTTAGAACTCTGATTTTGAACTTCACTCTTCATAGCAAATATGCAAAATTATTAACATGCCAGCTAGTGCCCTTCAAAAAGTGGTTCTGATTGAAATCATCAAGTTCTCTGTACCTTAATATTTTAAATCACTTATATTTCCTACAAAAGTGTTATTTTATTTTCTGCTTTATGTTTTCTCTGCGATATATTTTTCTTTGATAGAAAACACTTTCTATTCTATTTACTGCTAAAAAAAAAAAAGACATAAAGACCTTACCCAGTAGCTTAATATATGACACAAAATAGGACTTTTATCTACTATTTCTTGACCTCCTTTATTAGCTAGGATAAATTATAACATATCTTGATTCACCAACACCAGAATGTTAAACAAAAGTCATTTGAGGAATATTTGCATGTATTAATATATGATCTAAACTTTGACAAGAAAAAACAAAAAATGTCTGTTATATATTACATTGTATTTGAACTCTTTTTTTAGGGAATTGTTATTAATACTCCTTTTTTTTCTGGGGGTGGGGTAATAATGAGACATATACAGCTTTATTAAATAATCTGTAAAAAGTTGTCATCTGACAAAGTGACACATTTCCACCTTAGCAGAAAGTGAACACTGTGACTGAAAAGCCCCTTCCCAAGCTTGTAAACTCTGTCACCTTGTGCTTCCATCTTGATACCCTCGGGAGTTGGGCCCTGACTGGGTGGCAGTTGGTTTACTGGCAACTTGTCTACTCTAAAATGTTAATAATGACTTTTGTTTTGTGTCGTTATAATCATTTGACCTTCAAAGTGAAACTATCATTGGATCAGTATTTTAGCATTTTGTTATCTATACAGTAAAATATAAATATTTTAAATCTATAACAAGAAGTTTAACACTGGTAAGACATGTACTATTAACAGTTTTGGGAAATGTTATATAAGCATGGAACGTAAATGAACTGGGAAAGATTCTCAAATTAAATAGACATTTTTGAATGATTTTTAATTTAATTTCTTTAAACTACTATAGTCAACAATAATCTTGCAATTATTGCTCCTTAAATACATAATTTAAAAATTTTATTTAGATACCTCAAAATCAGTTTTAACAAACACATTTAATTCTTATCGTATTTTACAATGTTTCAAATAGTTTTGTCTCCCTTGATAAAGTTATATTACTTAAATTTTAAATACATAAATTTAAAAATGTTTCATGACTAATATAATCAGGAAATTAAAGTTAGAAACACTTTAATCTTTAAATAAAGTAACATACAGATATTTGCCCCTAAACTCTCTATTCCTGGATCACCTTCTTGATTTAGTCTTTTTTTCTTTTTTTGGTACAAGATACAGCTATATTTCATGAACAATCATTTTATTTGTGGAAGTAATCATTTAACAAAGGTATGAATATGAACTCCAATTAGACTCTTATTTATGAAAACTCATATACCAATTACCTTCAATCATTTTTTTTCCTTAAGAGTACCTAAAATAAATTAAATAGAATGTATTTTCCATAAAAAGCTAGCTCCATATTTTTAGAGTAAACATGATATATCTTGACATGACAGTGATGTTTCATCTTTTTTTCGCAAGGAACTAAACAGACACTAATGACCTTTTCCCAAGTTTCCTCTTACCAGAGCCATAGATCTTTAATGATTCTCTTTTTCATTGTAAATTCTTTTTGAAAATCTGTGAGAAGGTTTTGGAGTGACCCAGAACAGAGTTACCTTTTTAGGTCAGGATCAAGCAATTCTTTCAGAACCCCAACAAAAATTGGTTTTAAAATTTATATATAGACGTATATAATATATATAATACATATATAAAATAAAAAATATATTTATATATATAGGATCTGGCAGAAATAACACCTTTTTTTATTACAAAATCAAAAGCATGTAATTCTGTAACATAACAATTTCACACTCAAGCACACCCTATGACATTTTAAGTGAAATGTTCAAATTAAAACTATAAATTATTAAACCCATATTATTACCATACCAACCACACTCAAGCAGCCCTTCCTCTTGCTGGACCCTATATATATAAATTCGTCTTAAATAAGAGCAATTTGATCCACCATTTGTGTCTATATAGTCTGTTTTTTGAAATTTAAAGAAAACAAGTTTTTAGATTGATATATTCTCACAATATATGTTTTTATAGTTACATACCACATTAAATTAAATATGACTATAAGAATCTTTTAAATAGAATGTAGTACAGAATGTTCTCAAAGGGGAAAACTATAGAAGATACACTGCCCCCATTCCTTTGACTAAGGCTTGGCCACAGATGTGAAACATTAGAAAACCTGGTTTACTTGATAAGGAGTCAACATACAAGAGTGTAGTGGTATGTGCATCTTCCTGTTTGGTACTTGCTGCGCACTGCCCTTTGTGACCGAAAGTCGCAAGTAAGTAATAGGGAAGTAATGGTAAATGAAATACCCGGGTGACCTGGCCAGAATGTAACCTGTTAGACTCATGAGCCTCCAATTTAAGGTTAAAAAGAAACAACCAAACATTTTGGAGCCTCAAAATTGTTGAGCTCTTAGTTGTAGGTACATTGAAATTGCAAGTTAAGAAAGTCTTAGAAGCGGTATAAGAAACCAAGGACAACTAACATAACTGACTTAGAACATAAGCATATTGTTTAAAAGGACAATTCCAACCAGTTTCATGGTAATAGGTCAAAGGTAGACTTCAATGCCATGGAATAGAATGAGTGATACAACTTTACTAAAACATGATCATGGCCAGAGAATGAAGTAAGTGTTGAAAATACTGAGAAAAAGGATATATACCTTCAAGTGGCAAAGCACTGGAATAATATTCTAATATTTGAATATAGCTTAAAATCTCTTGATTGGAATAAATTCAATAAATTCCAATAAATTCCAATTAGTGATTCAATAAATTGCTAACCTAGATTAGCTGGAGATCTAGGATCATGTTTGAGTTATAAGAAAAATATTTTAATTTTTTGAATTTTATTTATTTTTAGAGAGGGTAAGGGAGGGAGAAAGACAGGGAGGGAAACATCAATGTGTGGTTGCTTCTCACGCATCCCCTGCTGGGGACCTGGCCCACAGCCCAGGCACGTGCCCTGACTGGGGATCGAACCGATGACCATTTGGTTCGCAGGCTGGCACTCAATTCACTGAGCTGCACCAGCCAGGGTGAGTTATAAGAAAAATTTAAAAATTGTATTTGTAAACACATTATTAAATGACTTGTTATACTTCTAAAATAGCAATGATCTCATTTCCTTTTATTTAAACTATAAGATAGATGTTCTTCTTCATCACTCTTTGTTACATTATTGATTAGAGAAAAGTTCATATTGGCCCTGCCATACCACTATGGCCGTGGGTGGTATGAGAAATATCTTCTTCCTTTAAAAATTTTTCATTTCAACCTACAAACTTTAAAATATTTTATTTTTGATATGAGGATTATCTATATCTGAATATCAATGTGTTATATAAATATGTGTGTATATACATAACTTTTAAGTTATACAATTTCAAAAGGAAACTCTGAAGACGAAAATACTATAATCCATTTAGTCAGATACCATTTGAGTGTTTCAAGACAGATCAGTATAAAAGTTGGAATCTTTCGGAATCCACACAACCAACTAAGAATAATGTTAACATGACTAGTTACCTCATGTACTTAATAGAAAATCATATCAAGTCTCTTTGAATAACTTAGTCATTCCCAGTTGTATATATTTTAATTTTACATGCATGCCTTTTAATTTATACTCACTGTAATTTTTTATTTATATGGCAAACTCTTTAATATAAGTCTAAAATGTAGTGTTAATCATTATCAATAAATAATATTATTTTTACAGATATACTCCCTGAGTAGTGGTATATATGACACCCTTACTGACACTGAGTAGTAGTGTTGAAATTATGATCTCTACAGAGGGAAAGCACTAATTTCAAAATTCTACCATAAATAGTTGACTTGTGTCTTCTAAATATTAACTGTACATTCTCTTGTCTTTTTAAAACTTTCCTCTCATGGAAATAAAAAAAATGTTTGTTCTTTGGCCATAAAAAGGAGGCAGAGATGCCATGGAGAGAAAAGAGGAAAAACAGGAAGTATAAGTAATGACATCCAGAAATAAGAACTTAAGCCAGTTGGGAGGAAAGATGAGCTAGAGGGAGATAGAAAGCTTGTTTACAGGTGCATTTTTAGAGCAATTTTGAGAGCAGAATGCTAAATTTCCCAAGTATTTGGGGAAATTCAAGAAAATCATATTAGGAAGTGGAGGGGACTGACGAACTATCGGCCCTAAGATTCTCTCCTCATAGGATAAACCTCTACAAAACCAAACAAACTTTTGCAAAAAGAAATTCAGATTCATAAAGAAGGCAGTGAAGAGAGAAAGGTCAGCTGCCTCTTTATATCCTGGTGGTCTCTCACACTTCGGGGCCACTGACACACAGAGGTACTGAGGGAGATCAAAAGAACTATGGACCAAAACAACATCAGAACAAACCACAACAGACCGAACATCACCACACGCTTCCTTGGCAGCAGGGCTCAGAGCAGAGTCCCTCCTTCTTTTTTAAGCTCCTTAGGCTGTGAGAAATGTAGCCATGAACACACCCTTTTTATAACTCACACATAAACAAACTGGAAAAAAACAAAGAAAACATCCTGGCTGGTGTGGCTCAGTGCACTGAGTGCTGACCTGTGAACCAAAAGGTCATGGGTTCGATCCCCAGTCAGAGCACATGCCTGGGTTGTGGGCCAGGTCCCCAACTGGGGGAGTGCAAGAGGCAACCACACACTGATGATTCTGTCCCTCTCTTTCTCTTTCTCTTCCCCTCTCTCTAACATAAAGCAAATAAAATCTTTGAAAAAAATAACAAAACTGTCTCTCTGTGAATGCATACATAGAAATTAGACATGTTCACATCATCTCCTATCATTATTTAAAAACTGATAGCTATTGATTTAAAGTTTAGACCAAAAAGTGAATAATGATGGTAAAACAGAGAAATGTATGTCTTTAGAAGGTGTTAAGTGATAAGGGTAAACTTTGTTATGCAAGTTTTCAAATATTATTTATTCCTTATGACCAAGAAAAATAATACCAGTCTCCAGAACAGCAGCCACAAAATCATATTGGCCTACCATATTCCAAATAAACAAGCTTCACAATCACAGGAGAAACAAATAAAGCTAACTCAGTAGCAATAAACACCAATATGTTCTGACGCGTTACATTATAATGTCAAATATCACTTGATAAATGGCATGTGTATATTTTTTAACTTAAGGTGAGCCAAGCCATTCCATTTATAGCAATAAGAGAAAGATGGGGAGGGGAATATAAGGGGACTAAAAGGTAATGTAAAAAAATACACTAAAGATTAAAACAAGTAATGACAAAAATGCTAAAAAAGATACATTTAAATTATAAACTAACATAAATATAGCTGTTCAGAACATAGTTAATAAAATCTTTGAATATATTTACACTTGTATTTTGGTACCTCTTCCCAGTCACGGATAATTTCTTATCTGCTTAAATAATCTAGCAACACCTGGCTGGTGTGGCTCAGTGGATTGAGCGTCAGCCTGTGAACCAAATGGTCACGGGTTCCATTCCCCAGTGAGGGCACAAGCCTGGGTTGCAGGATGGGTCCCCTGTAGGGGGTGCGTGAGAGGCAACCACACATTGATGTTTCTTTCCTTCACTTTCTCCCTCCCTTCCCCTCTGTTTAAAAATAAAATAAATAAAATCTAAAAAGAAAAAATAACCTGGCAACAAAATCCTTTCATGTGTAGGTGTATTGTGGGTCCTGGTTAGAGAATCTGTAGCAGCTACCGGAGATGTAAGATCTCACCATATATCGTGTTAGTGAATCCCAAGCAATCTCAGATATGATCCAATTACAAGACTTGGAAAGAAAAACATAATCATTGAAATTAAAAAAATGAAGAGATACAAGTAATGAAGTCATATATTTGTAAGAAAATATACTTACCCTAATTTATTGTAAGAAAATATAAATATACACTGAAATAATTTTTACTCCTCATCTGGGAAAATAAAATAAAGTTGATGACTTGTTTGGGTTTGTGTTCATGAAAATGGGCACTGTCATGTATACAGCGGACAAGGGGATACGTGAGAATTAAGCAAAGCATCTCAAAATAAAAAGGTACATACCCTTATATAGCAATACTACTACTAATAATTAACATATATTGGATGTTTACTAACTGCTATTCACTGATTTCACTGCAAAGAACTAGCACATCTGTGTGTATCTATTAAGTCGGTAGTATTTTTTATTCCCATTATGAAAAGGGGTAACTGAAACTTAGAGGCAAAAAAAATAAGTCCACGTTATATTAATCCATATAATGAATATCAAACAGCTGTGAAAATAAATGATAAAAGATTTCATATTCCAATATAAATAATTGTTAATATATATTAATTAAAATAATAAAGCAACTTAATAAAGACTGTATATCCTTGGACATATTTGCATATAAAATATTAATTCTCTCTGAAAGATGAGTTTAGTAAATTGGAGACATTTAGGAGGCAGATATTTTAAGTATACCTGCTATATTTTTATATTTAAGATCACATAGATATTACCCCCAAACCATATAACTATTGAAATGGTGATGGTTCTCAATTTTTGAAAAGTATTCTCTTGCTATTCATCATGGTTGTATCATATACATAAGAATCCTTAAATAAACTATTATTCTGTTTTAAATTTTGGATATTTTTTTAAATGTTGTGACAGAAACTGCTAACTATCCTCTTCTTTCTTTTAGTGGTAACACCCCAACACCACACTTATGCATGTCACCCCAAGTACAAGTAGAACACTGAGTCCACATGTATGGTTTTCCCATACAGACCAAAGAACTGGTTTCTCGCCAGTGACATTGACTGAATTATTACTTACAACAGTAATTAAGAGAAAATTTCTTGCTCTCTATTTCCTGTTTTTGTTTTTTTTGGTTTTTTTTGGATGAAGACTAAAGAGCAGGTATTATGGTTGTAAACTGTCTAGAAGTATAACCTCAAGGTACAGGTTCTATCTCTGCACTAATAGTGGGAGAGAAGCGGGAGTGTCTGACACACAGCCTGGGGGCCGCGTGTGGCCCAGGATGGTTGTGAATGAGACCCAACACAAAATCATAAATTTACTTAAAACATGAGTTGTTTTTTTTTTTTGTAATTACATGTCACAATGTATTTACTGTGTGGCTCAAAACAACTCCTTTTTCTGGTGTGGCCCAGAGATGCCAAAAGGCTGAACAACCTTTCAAGCCACTGTAATTTTGTGGGTCTTTGTTACAGAAACATAGGTTATGCCCTAACTAATATCAGTGATATTCTAACGTATTCTTCTATGCCTTGCCTTTGATTCCACATTATATTATGAGATTCATCCATGCATGTACCTATTGTTTATTCATTTTTCCTGCTTCAGAGAAGTGCTCTATTGTATAGTTTAAAATATATGTATATCTATAAAAATAATATTATGTCTTTCAAGTAACTCATAAGTTACAGAGGAAATAAAATTAATAGATTTGTAACTATTGACAATACCAACACAAATTTCAACACAGCTCATGTATAAACCAAGTGTCACTTAGGAGGCTATGCTAGAGTAAAAAATATTGAAAATAGATTAAATCTTCATTTCATAAAGCAAGGGGAGAAAAAAAATAAACTGAAACAAAGACAATATTAAAAGTTAAGAAGGAAGAAAAATCAGCAATTACCCACAAAACCTTTACTAAGCATCATTCAGTGAACGTGTTTTGGGATATATAATCAGAGTATGAAGGAAGGAGGGTGAAATGAGAATTTGGTGATGCAGATAAAAAAAAAACCTAGTGGACATTAGAAGTTAAAAAGAATTATACCCTTACAAAGCAATACATAGAATTGGTCTAAAATGAAGTTATACAAAGTCCATATTTTAAACTTATTCATGGTAGACAATATGTAAGTAGAAATGTTAGAAATAAAAATATCTGCCTGTTTTGATTAGTATGATTTATATAACACCACCACCTAACAGAAAGCAAGTGCTCAGTAAATACACATAGAACAAATAATTGAATGCAGGGATGGACAACAATGCTTCATAGTTTAGGAGTTAAAATTACAGAGAAGTAATTGGAATTTGTTGTTGTTGTAGCTGTTGGTATATCCTAACGCAAGTAATATTACATGAACTGCATCTATGCATTTTTGCAATTGTTTATCTCATTTTTGTGCTATTTCACATTCAGTGCCTCATTGTCCTATTTCAGCTACTCTAACAATGAATAAATCACAGTGGAAGTTAGCTCTTGGGGGTTTGACAACCCTAAAAAATTAAAGAAGCAATAAAAATTAGGGAGCCGTGATTTTGAGACTGATACAGCAGCATTTTTATTTAAAGATTTAATTTATTTATTTTTAGAGAGAGGGGAAAGGAGACAGAAAGAGAGGGAGAGGAACATCAATGTGTGGTTGCCTCTCGTGTGCTGCCTACTGGGGGCTTGGACTACAATCCAGGCATGTGCCCTGACTGGGAATTGAACAAGCAACCCTTTGGTTCACAGGCCAGTGCTCAATCCACTGAGCCACACCAGCCAGGGCCTACAGCAGCATTTTGATTACTGGTGTGAGAGATAAACCCATAGGCAGCTGTGTTACTTCATTACTTTCAACCATATGTATGTGAAGGGATATTTTATTTTGACATCTGCCAATCCTGTCAATGTAATTTATGCATTTTTTTAAATTCAAAAACTTTTTCCTGCCTTTTGTAATAAATATATATGACCGTTTCATGTTTGTATCTTCTTCTAACACAGGATAGGACATATAAAAGGAGATGCTATAGGGAGGATAAAACTAGCTAATGCAAAAGTGAGGAAAAAACAAAAATTAAGGAGAAATAATGGGGTGTGGATACAGAAATTATTCCATCATAAAGGAACTGCATTGAAGTTGATTGGGAGCACATTGTTCAATTGTTCCCAAGTTACCACAAAGTAAAATTCAATGTTAAAGATTGTTTCTCTTTGTTGTGCTCCTCATGTGTCTAAGTAAATCTAATTCCACTGATAATTTATTCTAAAGGTAAAACTGAATTGCATGTCAGTGGGAGGATATTTGCATTCCCTGATGGGTAGAATTAATGAGAATTGAAACATAACTTTCAAGAAAGCTACAGAATCTCCTTTCAAAGAAGTCACATTTCTGGCAAGTTAGTAGATCAACTAGTCGATTACTATCACTGATATTTCATCATTAACCATTTGAATTTTCTTGACTTAAAAGCATAAGCATTATTACGTAGGCTAGAAATGAATAGATGTTTCAGAGATAGATTTGATGTTAGTTTTTCAAAACCGTATTTATAGCTGGAAGGCCAGATTCTATAGCTGATTTTCAGAGTGTCTATGAAGATCTTTCAAATTATATGCATCTTTTATCTGTGTATATGCCCATGTGTATTTTGTGAGCAGAGGATCTGCAGTTATTGTCATATTTTCTGTAAGCCAAGGTAGGCGTATGGTTACAGAAGCACTGCACTCCCTGGGAATGCAAGGAAATAAAGAAAAATTTAGATTAAGGGAAATTTAGATGAAGAATTGAAAAAAATTTCTTTAGCATCTTCACAAATATCCATCGGCAAAGAAAACTATTGCTGAGATACTTTATGCATCCAAAAATAGTTTTTTATGTTAATGTATGACATTTCAATATATTATCAAAAACATAAAATTATGGTGATATGTTTGGCTGATCATTTGTAATCTAGCAAATAAAAGTTCATTTCAAACTGATTCATATGTCATAAATGAATCAGTTTGAAATATTCTATCATATAAAATATCATATGAAATAAAATATCAGATACTTTCCTATTATCTTATTAAAGAGGAGTCAATAATATAAATGTTTTCATCCACCACAGAATTATTAATCTTAGTGTATTTTTTTGCTTAGAATTAGTAAACAAGCCAGCAATTGGCGATTCCTTGTGACCTTTAAAATATCGATCCATTTCACAGCAGCAGCAGGAAAAAGATGATGGAGCAGATTAAGAACACACACGTAGACAAGCACATACTCTGTGTATAAACATTAGACATATCACAATTTTTATTCTAAACTAAAAACATAGTTTTTTTCCTACAACAGTACGACAGTGTCATTTTTCTTTCTCCTCCCTAGGACTGATTACAAGGACAAAAAATTTGCATTTAACAGTAGAACAAGTGAGAAAAGAAAATAAAGGTTTAATCCTTCCTTCTTCTTTTGCTCTTACACACAAACTGCCTTTTCTCCTATGTATTTCATATTAGAAACTTTTTCTCCATTCCTTTAAGCTACCTAAGAGACAGACTATTTATCTGAGAGCTGACGAGTGATAAAGTTTGGTAACTACTGTCAAACAACCTTGGCAAAGAAGCATGTCGAGTGGCTATTTTCCTCATTCTGTTATTCCACTTGCATTTGGCACAGAAAGGGGAGGCAAGAGAGATGTTACCTATGAAAATAACTGGGACTCATTAAGGAAAAACTGATAGAGAGTAATAATCAGAATAATTTATTCTCAACCTCCCAAGAAATTTTTCTGCCTTGGTCAGGATTTTAAGAAGGTAAAGAATACAATTACCAATAGTAAGTAATTCTGTATCGAAACAATTTTATTCTGAAATTAAATATATAATTTTAAAATAATTTGTGCTTCTACTTCCATAATACTCTTTATTGTTACTGAATGATTCAAACATATGTGCATTTTTAAAAATGTAAGGATAACGTGTCCTCGAAACTGAAAATCAACTATGAGAAAAATGGGTTCTGTGAATGGCACATATGGCTTATTGGATGTTAATGAGGTAAAAACCCAGCTTTTCCCAATACACTGCATGTGTAAAGAAAAAATATATTAATCAATTTACCCACAGTTATAGTGATTCAAAATGACTGCTTGCAATATTAGGTGTTTTTTTTTCTTTGCAATATTTATGTGACATTAAAATAAACCAACTGTTACAATGATGTTATTAGGCAGAAAATACATTCATAACATTTGAAGCTGATATACAAATAGAATTTTAGTATATGGAGACACTGAATGGTAGTATAAATTATACTTTTTAGTTTTAGACAAATGTTTAACACAAAGATGATTAATTTTGCCAAATCAAGCAAAATTACCTTATTTTTCATTTGGAAAAAGCACTAAACCATTTGTCTGAAATGTTGTAGTAGGCTTTTAAGTAACTTCTGTCTCCATTTAAATTTTCTACATGATGGTTAATATGGATTGTATAAATTTTGGAAAAGCACAAAACAAAGATTTGTTTTTTTAAATTTAAAAGTACTGACAACCATTTTCAAACTATTAAAGTATTCATCTCAACAATGAACAAAACATCAAATTCAAAGGATCTTTTACTTAGGAATAGATGCACTAAAACTGAAAAATCAATCTGTTCAACGTGTTAGAATAGAACTCTTAAGCATTTGTGGTAGATTATTGTTTGCCTGATGAAATTTAAAGGCTCCATCTGTTAAGCTTTACGTACAAATTTTGTGACTCAAATTTAGGATATAATAACATAAAATAAAATAGATGTAGCAGTAAATCACATTTTGGCAAGTGAAGGCATATTATATGACATTTTTAAAATGTAAGACATGTATCTATGTCATAACAATATACTCAAAAGAGGATGTTAAAGTTTTTTTCTGAAAGGTACCATGCCTCATTCAACTTTGCGGATCACAACAGGGCGCTCAGCAGGTGGTAGACCTAAACAGTATTGACGATAGGTAAAAAAACCACTTTTTAAAATCAATTAGATATTATTTAATTTGCTCAATACCAATTACTTTTCCAGAAACACTGGTGAACTAAAGCAGAAACACTGGGTACGAAAACATCTCCAAACATTTAAAAGAAGACCCCAAATACTTCTAATATTAAATATTGAAATAAATGTGGGCTATACATATGTTTAAGAAAGCTTAATAAAAACAAGTAAGGTAATTATTTTTCCAACTCTCTTATTCAAGTTCAGGGGCAGGGTGACTGGAGCTTCTCCTGACAGCTTAGGGTGCCAGTGGAATCCAACCCTGGACAGGATTCCCTTCCACTGTAGGCGGTACTCATGCACATACCCACGGCGCTCACACTGGGATAATTCGGACATGCCAGTTCACCTCACATGCACATCTGTGGGATGTGGAAGGAAGCCGGACTCCCCGAGGAAAAGCTGTGCAGACGTGGGGCAAACAAGCAAACTCCACACAGACTGCAGCCCCTGATGGGCTTCTATTTTTTTATCAACATTAGAACAAAACGACCTTGAATGAAATTCTATTGAAGCATCTACTTTACTTCATCAATATCCCCACTAGGCTTTGAGTTCCTTAACAATGCCGATGATGTCTATATTGCTCATCAAAATATACGCCAAAAGTTAGTGATATCACAGAGTAAAAAAATATCGTTAGAATTTGAGCGATGAGAGTCTCATGAATACAAATAGTTACAAGATAATTTAAATAAATTGTTAAAAGTAAAGACCGTTGCTGTATTTTTGTTTTGTTTTTGTTTTTTTTCCGTGTGACATGACTTTTAATTTGTTGTTGACTGACAGGCATGGTGTGTATGTAATAAGGAAATTGACACATGCAGGCCTTCAGTGGGAGACTTTGTTACACAGGAGTTGGGTTGTTTTCATGTTTCCTGTGGCTCTGGTGTCAGAGGTTTCTGATTCCTCTAGTGTACTTATTTTTGTCTTTCCTCTTTGGGATTTCCTATACACTGCTGCTTAGAGCAGTTCTATGTTTTGTCTTTTACCTATAATCCACTCTTAGAATTTGGAAACTCTCTTGGTGTGGTAATAAAATGAATAAAATGAATTTCAGCCCCTGGCTGTAGTTTCCCTAATCTATTTTTTGCATCTCAGGGCCCTATTGATTGTGTTTTTACCCCTGTAGGTGACACAGAAAGGCTGGAGGGAGCTCAAGCAGGAAGGAATCTCTTTCCCTTGCTGGGACCAGTTTTCTGACAAAGTTCTTTAGCTTGCAAATAGGCGTTTGCTACAGAAGATTCGCTGTTTCCCAATGGTCGTGCTTCCCTGCAACTACCAGGGCCGTGAGATCATCTTCCTTGAATTCTACCACTTCGGCATTCCTAGAAGGAAAGCTCATGAAAGCTCCGAGAGTGCAGGCACCAAATCTGCACCACCTCAAGATTTTCTTGCCCTTACTCTGGTCCCTACTCAGCTTCCAGCAATCCAAGTGCTCCTACAGTGTGTTACTCTGAAAACACAGGCGCTAGGTAAGCAGATCTCAGCTGTGACATTCCAGATTTGCCGGGAGTTCAGAGCTGCCGGCAACCTCAGTTCGCTACAGAGCAAAAGAAAAGCCACTGATTTTTAGTCTTTCAGTCATTTCTTATTGTAAGGGCAGAAGTAATCATCTAAAGTATATTTATATGGAAGAACTGAAATGAGAAGACTCTGCCAGTCTATTTTAAATTACTTTTTCATTTTTTCCTTAGAAAAAAACATTTTTGTAAAGTAATTGGGTGTGCACTGAGGTACATTCTTTGGTGTGTAGGAGGAATGGGCACTACGTTCTACTTGTATAGTCTTTGGTTCAGCTGATACGCACTTAAGTTGGAGCAAAGAAACACTTTGTGGACAGCTACCCTGATTGCCATAAAGGGATTCTGATATTGTGACTTCTCCCATATTTCAGAGACAAATATAACAAGACTGTAAATAGTAAAAAAAAAAAAGGGGGAGGTTGCTAAATACATACCTCTATGCATATCCCAATGACCTGTGATCCTGGTGAGTGTAATTGCATTTTGCATAGCATATGTGACCATTATTTGACCCAAGTGAGCTAATTTTGGGCTGTGAATATTGCCTGGGCTATAGAGTATTTAGAAAAAGGGGGTAAGGGAAGAATTATAAATTAATCCCCTCCAAGCAATTTTAATCAACATACATATAATTCTCTGGATAACCTTCCCCATTTGCTTTCATCTGGTACTGAGGGGTGGCCGTCAGGACAGAGAGAGCTCAGAGCTTCTGAAAAGTGATTTAAATTAAGCTTGAATAATACATTATATAATGTTTCTAATGACTTAACTATTATCCTCACTTTCAGAAGTAAAACCTACATATTTCTGTACAAAATGAAAAATTGATGAAAGTAAAAAGATTTCCTAAAAACATTTAAGACCTTGAATTAAACTATAAAGAGATAAATAAATGTCAGACAAACTCAATCTGTGTTCTATATCCAACAAAAACTGTAAACGTGTGAGTGAGTTTTGAAGTAATAAATAATAAAAATGGTTTTGAAATGGGATCTTAAGAGGGCCGCAGAAGATTTGCAGGATTCCCGCCTACGTTTGTGTGTGTGTGTGAGCACATCTGCTCACACATAGGTGGCTGTGTGTGTTGTTGATAAACCGAGGCACTAATAGTTAAGAATGCAATCGAATCAAGGAATTCTGTTAGGGCACGAGGTCATCATGAATGGAGGTAATGCTTGCAATCGTTCAAACCTGCCTATTTGAAGTGGAGTAGCATTGAATTAGCATATTTGTACTTGGGGTGAAAATGCCAATTAGCAACCCAGAGGCCAAATGTATTTCATGAGCAATGAGATTTTTTTTTCATGTATAGTGTTTAAAAATCTATTAATTAGTTGTCCAAATGTAAATAACAAAATGTTTTATATAAGCATTTCAAAGTCCGTATATTTCTTTGAAGTGGATGATCTCTCAATGTGGCATGTGAGTAAGTGACTGGACCTGCACTGTAGGTAACTCCTTTAAATTGAGAATATGTTCCCCAGGGCATCACCATAAAAATCCAAATCTATTTTATACATTCATTTCATTTTCCAGTTGTCTGTAAATAACCAAGTTTGTGAACTCTGATATGGAGTGTACCTACACAATGAAACTTCAGTAAATTTAAACAGATTGAAAGAATTGCCACATTTTCCAATGACAAGCACTTAATTTATATCACTGGATTCAGATAGTTGAATATAGAAAGGTATGCAAGACCTTTAAAGTGTTCTTTTTACTGCCTTACACATTTATTGTTATAATGCTATTATATTATACTATATAATACTGTATGAATGGTGTTATAAGCCACATTATTTTTCTGTACCCATTACAATATGACATTTGTGACTTACATGTCACAGCATATCAAAGTTTCCCTCTGTTTCTGACAAAATGGACGACTGGCTTCACCTTTTCTGAATATACTGTTCTCATCAATCAGACTGCTTAATCATGCATCTTTCCCATAGTTAATGAAAACACTACCCACCATTCAAGAGTCAGACTAAATGGTACATTTTTCATACCGCTTTTACAGAAACATCTATCTCGATAATTATATGCTTTTAATGTAACAAACCAGAAATGTCCCTTTATTTTTGACACATTAAATTTGACTTGTATTTAATAATGTGAACTTTTACAATTCCCAAATGGGGCTTCAATCTTCTAGAGAGAGATGATTTTCTCTACGACTACGTTTTCAGAGCAATTTTAGGATCGTAGCCATTTTGACAGGTATGGAGATTTCTCCTGCTCACTCTGCTTCCACACAGTCACAGCCTCGCCCGTTACCAATCATCTCCATCAGAATGATACATTTGTTACTATTGTGAACTCTACACTGATACCTCATAATCACCCGAGGTCCACAGTTGTCAATGATTTATTCTTATGTCATACATTCTATGCGCTTGGACAAATGTGTAATAACATGTGTCCTTTATTATACTGTCATGCAGAATAGTTTCACTGCCCTGAAAATCCCGTGCTCTGTTTATTCATCCCTCCTCCAATCCTGACCTCAGGGAACAATGAATTTTTAGTTTTGACTTTTCCAAATCTTATATGTTTGGAATCCTGTAGTATGTAAACAATTCAGACTGTCTTTCTCTTAGTAATATGGAATTTAATGTTACTCTGCATCTTTTTATGGCTTGATAGTTCATTTCTTCTTGGTAGTTCATTTCTTTATAGTCTAATTTGAAACTGGGTAGTGTTGGTCCTCAATTTTGTCCTCCTTCAATGCTGCGTTGCCTATTCTGGGTCTTTTGCAGCTCAACATCAGCTTTGTCAGTAAGTACAAAATAACTTGCTGGGATTTGCATTGGGGTTGCATTGAATTTATGTATCAAGTTGGGATAACTGACATCTTGAGTCTTCCTATGCATGGACATGGAATATGTCTCCATTTATTTAGTGCTTTTTTGATTTCATTCATCAGAGTTCTTTATATAATTATTGTACACATTTTGTTAGATTTATACCTAAGTATTAGTAAAAGGGTAGGTCTCAGGTTATATGTCTTTTACCACAATAAAAATAAATAACAAAACCAGAAACTGATTTCTGAGAAATGAGAAAAGGCTACCAAGTTGGATTGTGGTCTTTATTTCTTTGCATTTAATAGAGAAGACAAGTTATAGAAAAATAATATGATCCTTTGCTTCTGTAAGAATTTACTTATTCATATAAGACCAAAAATAACTGAGTTTCCCTGCAGCCAGATAACATACTAATAGCTAATACTTATTGAATATTTGCTATTTTCCAGACCTCCGACTAAGTCCTTTGCATGTAGTTCCAACTTCTGAGTTGGAAGTATTATTATCTCCAATTTAACTATGTACAAACTCATGTCCTCTCTAGGTTTAACAGCTTGCTCAAGGTCACACAAGTAACAATTGGTTGAAGTCTGGTTCTGGAATTGATGCTGTTAATGACTTCACTATCCTGCTTTTTGTGGTTTTCAAATTTTCATAGTCTGAAATCATTCATGCTGGATAAAAAAAATCACATCGTAAACTTGGGCTGTGAATATTGCCTGGGCTATAGAGTATTGAAATATCCTAGGTGAGTACTATCACAAGAGCTGATGGAAATTAAGTGATGTGTTGGTTTTTAAAGACGGCTCTCTAAAAAATGCCATAGTCCTAGAAACCAACCTACCATACAATACAAAAGATCTAAGGCCTATAAGTACATTACGTAGTACTACAATTTTTCCCAGTGACACTTTTCCAGACTTTTTCAATATCTTCCTTTTATAAAGAAAACAAATTTCTCAGAAAGTGTTCCCTCTTTCAAATGTCCGCTATATTTTAATCTACCATCTCAATCATGCTTTGTTATAACTTCTTTCTTTACCCCTCCAAATTTAAAATTACCAACACTAAGTAATGAAATAGACTCACTCTACTCTCCCTGAAATACTTACTGTTATCTTTAAATTATCATTTATGCTCTTCAGTCTACTCTAAGAGTATATTCACTTGTATCCACCTTGTTTAGAAAGACTAGGGAGGCAGGAGTGCATGGTATGTGCTGGTCCTTTAAAAGTGAATTATTCATTTCATATTTTGTACCAGGGTCAAAAATTCCTGTTTGGATACAGAATTCCTTCCCCTCTGAGACAAGCTTTTCATAAAAAATATCTACCCAAAGAAAAATATCCAAGCAACTTACCATTTGCCACTTTATCTATAAAATAGGCTATTAAAGAATGTCTTTTAAGGCCTAAGGGAAAAGACTCTTATTTATAAGTCTCAGGAAAACCCCATCCATACGTCAGAGAGTAAAACGACTTTGCTGCCTCTGCAGAAGAAGCCTATCCAATAGTAACAGCAAACCTTGACTGAGAAGTTAGTATTTACCAGTTAATTTGTAAGTAATTAACATGCAGTTAACTGTGGTACTAATTTTAGAGATGACGATGTTGAGGTACAAAGTATTTAAAGAAATCGTTCAATGCCTCACACCTGAGAAGTAGAGGAACCAAGATTTGAATCCCAACTTACTGGTCATTATAGCTTCAGCCATTACACAGAGTAGCGCAAAAGTAGTTTTCATGCAGTTGTATGTAAGTGAAACAGAGGTTATTTTGGTTACATTATTGATTAATTAGTGCATTATTTTCCATATGAACAACTGTAAACCTACTTTTTCCCCAGCCTGTATTATTTCACTATTACCAATTAAGAGGAAAAACCTGAGCATATTTCTTTTTGATATTTTATAATTAAATCTGCATGAATATATCTGTAATCCCAGAAGCAGATGAAGAGATATAAAGAAAATGCCTTTAAGGAGGGTAATGAGGCAGATATTATAATAGAGTCTTTATATGCATTATTGGTTTTAAATCTTAAAATCATAATAATATTATAATACCTTATTCTTATGGGACTGTGACCTTGGTAGATACTGTTATAATAATAATTGTTTATATACAAAAGTTTATTTAATCTCTACACTAATCTATGTAAATAATAACATACAGGTGAGGAGTACATTTCCCACTGCATTGCCAATGCCTGAAGACTTCACGCTTTGCCTGTAATATAATTTCTAAATAATTAGATTTGACAATGAGTTTCACTACTAATAAACATAGGGAAAAACAGTATTACTAAACTGTCAGAATCCATAATGTTGTCGTTATGTTTTTTTGCATGCCCTTCCTTTATGGAATTCCTCTCATAATTTGATACATTAATATTTCAAAAGCCTCAGCAAATAAAGAGCAAACAACTACAGTAATACATCTACCTCAAATTCCAATCAATTTAATTTAAAAAATTCATTAATTTTCTTTTTTTTTAATTGTTGTTCTATTACAGTTGCCCCACGTTTCCCCTGTTGCCCTCCCGTGGTCCCCAGCGTCCCTCTGGCTCCCACAGTCAGTCTTCACCCTGCTGCTCATGGCCATGGGCTATTTATCTCACCTATAACAGGCACTTCATGAACAAAACAAACAAATGAGCAAAATAGAACCACAGGCATGGAAACAAGGAACAAACTGACAGGGACCAGAGGGCAGGGGGAGGGGGATAGGGAGGAAAGAAGAGGAAGGGCCTAGTCGATTTAAATTTTTATTGCAGGGTCCTTATTTCAAGTTATAGATCTTGGTCTGTGTGAGTTTCAAAGTTTTAAAAGCACATCTATGCTAATTTAATAATGGTTATATAACTGATATTTTCTATTTCTTGCTGTTTTCCACACTCTACCAAATAAGTTATGCAACAAATGTTTACAGTGCCCCAGAGTTATAATGTCAGTTTGTTGTACTGCCATGTTTTTTGTTTGTTTGTTTTCTTGACAAAAACTTCTCAACACATGACGATAATCAAGAAAATTTACGACTGGAATACAAAATATTTTAACATGATATAAATATATATCTAAACATTATCATTAATACATAGAGCTATAAATACCAATATAGTTATAAAGTTGAATCTTAAATAATATTATTATAATTTATATAGTTTTATACATGCATGTTACCACTATAAACACACACATTCTCCCACGCACAATAAATACATATATACAGAAAGTTCTTATATTTAAGAAATGTCCATTATCTTACCAAGGTGGATCAAATAGATACTTTGAGCTTTGAAGAAGTTCTCAAACAAAACCAGAAAAATTTCCAGTAAAATAGTAACAATATTTCTCAAATACTTTCTCATATATTAAGGTTATAATACTAAAATTTAAAAGTAACACCTTTATAATTATTGTTAACTATTTATGGGATTTTATTTGTTTTATCAAGATTTGGCTAGGCAGAAAAATTGTTCCTATAGTTATTTGTCTGAGAAGATACATAATTATCATTCACAACAAATATTATCAGTTTTTGATATAAATACCAGAATGTCAGAGATGCATTTTTCCTTGAGTTGGTGAACCACATCTGTGCATTTGTGGTAGTGGTGTGGAGGTGGTTGTAAATGGGTTATTCTTCTTTTATTTATTCACTTAGTTTTATTTCCCTTTCAATGCATTTCCTAAGGCATACAGAGATTTTTAATAATCACTTCTCTAGTTAGTATTAGTTTCAAATTCAATTTGAGTGTTCGGAGGAAAATTATGAAGAAAAAAATGTATACAGATTAAGTTGAACTAACAACTTTATACACTATAAGGATTCTTTTTCCTTATGACAACCTCCTGGATTCATTTTTTAAATTCACTCCCATATAGTCTTTGTTTCTGTACTTTTTGTTCAATTGCTTGATAGGCATAAGTATAAGTATTCCAAATATTTAGTATTTCCACTTGAAACAAACAAGAAAAAAGATTAGATTCTTATCTTTACTTTTTATTTAATTACTACAGAAATATCTTTTAATGTAAAACTGACTCAATATCCAATACTAAAAACATGTTTGCTGAGTTAAATTAAACATTACAGGGAAAATTAAAGGTACATAACTATACGGATTATACTTAGATCTTGTGGGCTCTAATCACAACATATTTACAGATTCGTTTTTCTGCTTTAAGTTTACCCTTTTAATAATTTAGGTTGAGGAAGCATTACTCATAGCTCTTAGGAAATATTAATAGCTAATTTCACTTTAAGTGGGCAAATGCTTTCCAGTGATAGACATTTATATCTCCCCTCCCATGTTATCAATCAGAATGCTGAGCTCGATTTAACGTTGGCACCTCCCCTGAGCCCCGCTACAGCAGAGGACTGTGGGGAGCCCCTACGAGGCAAAGCGCCGTAATTGCTCCTCTCCCCTTCCCTGGGTCAGGAGGGTTCCTGCTTGCTTTCCGCCGGCCTGCAGCTGCGCGGTAGGTGTGGGTGACCGGAGAGAGAGGAAAGTTCAGGGGGTTCTTACTTGCCAGGCATTCTTCCTTGCCAGATTATTAAGAGGGATGTCTGCTTTCAGCATCTGCTTATGTTTAAAGCTTATTTCTTCCTTCGTTTGGACCTTGGTATCTTTGCAGACTTCTCACGCATACACGTGATCCAGAAATCCTCACTTACAGTTCCCTTAAAGTGCTTCGGTGTAGCCAGTGGCCTGCTGGAACGAGGGTTTGCCAATCCATGAGAGACAACTGTTAGGTTTTTAGGGACTCTGTGAGCAGTTTGGTAAACACTGCCATTATTAAAAATTAAAATATGTAAATAAAGAAGTTAAAATAATTTTACAAAGATTAACATACAAAACACATTACTTCTCGGTAACTTTTAAAAGTCTATTAGAAAATTATTTAAAAAATATATTATCGAAGTGAGTTAATTAGAGAAAGAACATATTAAGTATTTGTGTCCAATTTATAACTTCTTAGCTATACTTTTAATTTTTGTAATATTGGTAAAGGATCCCCTATTGCTAGACAGAGCATTTTCACATTATCATATATATATGCTATACATATATATACTATGTTTTTAAGCTTTGAGGTATATTTAATATACAAAAAGCTGCAAATATTGCATTTATACCTTTGATAATTTTGGACATTGCTCTGTTCATTTGTGATGCCATCATCTTAAACAAGGTAATAAAGGTATCAATCGCTTTCAAAATATTTATGTTCCTTTGTGTATGTGTGTGTATGCCTTAACAGTGATGTGTATGAGATCTACTTCCTAAACAAGTTTTTAAGGGCTCCACACCATATTGTTAAGTGTAGATTCTATGTTGTCCAGCAGATTTACAGATCTTTATAAATGCAACTTTATACCCATTGAGAAACTCTGGCCCCTTCCACTCATCGCTCGGTCACTACCATTCTGTTCTCTGCTTCTATGATTTTAACTGTTCTAGGTATTTCAAATAAGTGGAGCCATGCATTATTCATCCCTATGGCAGACCTTTTCACTTAGCACCATGCCCATCCATAATGTCCCTTTTATTTTTAAAAGCTGAGTAATATTTCATCGTATGTATATACCCCACTTCCACCTGTCAATGGATACACGGATTGTTTTCTTACCTTGGCTTTTGCAAAAAATGCTGCAATGACCATGGGAATTCATATATTCCTTCAAAACTCTGATTTAAATTCTTTTGGATATATACCAGAGCAGTAGGGAAGGGAAGAGCCTCCTTCCACCCACAGAACACTACCTGTGTGCCTGATATAAATGTACAGCCCTCTGAGGTAAGAATTTAAGAAACTGTATCAATTCCCCTGCCTCTAAGTTTCTCCAATAAATCATTCTTACACTTGCACGATGTGTCATTAGCATTGTCAACTCTTCCTTCTTACCCTGATAACTAGAAATTAGATAGTTTTATTTTATGCCAACATGATGTCAACATTATAAGAAACAAAATAGTATCTAACTTTTGACGTCAAACAATAGGAATTGATAAGTATATCTAAAGTAAAATGAATGATCAACAAAGAGGATGGAAATTCAAGATGTCATTTGTTTATTTGAATTTAAATATTATAAAATAATCTATTAAACCTTAAATTCTTTTTAAAAAGATTTTATTGTGTTTTTCATTACCACTTAGTCCCCTTTTACTCTCCTCTCCCCAGAATCACCACACTGATGTCCATGTCCATGAGTCCTTTTTCCTTTTCTGTCAATGCCTCCACTTATACTCCTCCATTCTTAGCTGTCATCCTGCTCTCTATGAGTCTGTCTCTATTTTCCTTGTTACTTCAGTTTGTTCCTTAAATCCATCTTTTAGCCATCAGTACACAATATTTAATTAAAAATGAAGACTCATTATTATATTCTAAATATCTTGAAGTTACCACTTCTTTATAAAATAGAAAATGTCTAAATATACAAACTAAATAATTTCCCGATGGACAATTAATTTTTGATTACCGTACAGGACAGGTGCTAAATACAAACTTTTTACATCTTTTTTCCTAGGTGTCAACAATAAAGGAGAATGTCAATCAACATATTATTTTAGTTTTATAAAATGTTAATGTGTTATCTAAGAATCTCAAATGTGTCAAAGTCTATGAGAAAAAATTTGCCAAAAACTCAATGACATGAATCAGTGGGAATAAAAAGTTTGATAATTGTATTTCCAAGCCTTTTTACCAGTACAGAGACAATAAACTATGTGATTATGATTATGTATTCTAGAGTAAAACGAATTTATTTTTTAAGGTAGCTTGTACCATTTTTACTAACTGTATAACTTTGGGCATGTTATTTAAAATCTGAATCTCTAAGAGAACTATATAATAAAGGTATTAAAATACTTAACATTCATTAAATGTATACTATATCCCAAGAAAAGCCCTCTCAATTAGTTACAATTATTATCATTTCCATTCTATAAATGAAGAAGCTAAGATATTAACAAATTAAAAATTTGTCTAAGATCATACAGGTTTTACATAGCAAAGTTGTGATTCATTGTCAGCCAGTTCAACTCCAAAATTCATTCTCTGAACTATAGCTACACTTTCTTTTAATAAGGTATGACTGTTGGGGGAATTAAATAAGATAATTCATCTCAGTTACATAAAGTAATTACTCAATGGATATTAGCTTTAATATTATTTTTATTAGCAAGTAGAAATCTGAATTATTACTGCTAATATTCATATCATTGTTTGTTTTAATGCTGGGATATATAGCAGAGCGGTATCATTGGCTTCAGGCCCATACAATATCTCTAAATTACCTTGCACTTACACTGAGAAGTTGCTTGACAAAATCTTACCATTTGTTAGAACTTGACTCTGCCCTTTTGCTTTGTGTTGTTGTGGATTCTCTTAGAGAAAGGTGCCAAATGGGCTTTTGCCAAAGCTGAACTCATTAAGAGTAGGGAGAAGGAACTGAAAGAGGAGGGCTAAGCTGCGTGCTAGTCAGGAAACCAGTGGACAAGACCAGTGACGCCCAATAGACTGACTATGAAAATAAGCCAGAGGCAGTGAAGCGCGTGAGATGCACAGGACTTGCAGGATGAGCATCAGGTTTCTGGCTCGGACAACAGGATTATTGGTACAAAAAGCTGAAAATGATGATTTCAGTTTTAGACATCTTCAATGTTTTGTTGCTATTGTGTAAAAATGAAAATAGTTTGGAAGCTACAAGATTGAACCTTTGGAAATGTTGGGAAAAATGAAATTTTAAGGGTAACTAACATATAAATTATAGAATATTTTAATTGGACCAAAGCTGTTATCACTCTGGATCTTCAGAGCAAAGTCTCCTTTAAAAAAAAAATTAATTTTTGTTCAGTTACAGGTGCCCCCACTTTTCTGCCATTGCTCTCCCCTGCCCTACCCATTCTCTTCTACCACATTCAGCCCTCCCTCCCCCCACATTGTCCTTGACCATGGGTTGTTTTTACATGTTCCTTGACTTCCTCCTTCCTCTTCTATCCCCTTTTATCCCCCTTTCCCCTCCCCTCTGGTCACTGTCAGTTCTTTATTTCCATATCTTTGGTTCTATTTTGTTTGCTTCTTTGCTTTGTTGATTAGGTTCCACTTATAGGTGACATCATATGGCATCTGTCTTTCACTGCCTGGCTTATTTCACTTAACATAATGCTCTCCAGTTCCACCCATGCTGTTGCAAAGGGCAGGAGCTCCTTCTTTCTTTCTGCTGCATAGTGTTCCATTGTGTAAATGTACCATAATTTTTTGATTCACTCATTTACTGATGGGCACTTAGGTTGCTTCCAACACTTGGCTATTGTAGATAACACTGCTGTGAACATTGGGGTGCACAGGTTCTTTTGAATTGGTGTTTCAGGATTCTTTGGGTATAATCCCAGCAGTGGAATAAACAGGTCAAAAGACAATTCCATATTTAGTTTTTTGAGAAATTCCAAACTGTTTTCCACAGTGGCTGCACCAGTCGGCATTCCCACCCACAGTGCAGTAGGGTTCTCTTTACTCCACATCCTCGCCAGCACTTTTTGTTTGTTGAGTTGTTTACGATGGCCATTATTACTGGCGTGAAGTGGTATCTCACTGTAGTTTAATTTGCTTCTCTCTGGTGGCTAGTGTGAGCATCCTTTTATATGTCTCTGGGCCCTTTGTATGTCTTCCTTGTAGAAGTGTCTGTTTGGGTCCTTTACCTGTTGTCTAATTGGATTGTTTGTTTTCCTGATGTGGAGTCATGTGAGTTCTTTATATACTTTGACGATCAAACCCTTGTCAGAGGTATCATTGGCAAATATATTTTCCTATACGGTTGGTTCCCTTTTCATTTTGCTGATGCTTTCTTTAGCTGTGTAGAAGCTTTAATTGATGTAGTCCCATTTGTTTATTCTTTTCTTTATGTCCCTTGCTCTAAGGGACATATCGGTGAAAATATTGCTGTGTAAGATACCTGAAATTTTCCTACCTATGTTCTCCTCCAGTACTTTTATGATGTCACAACTTACATTTGTCTTTTATCCGTCTTGAGTTTATTGTAGTGTATGGAGTAAGTTGGCGGTCTAGTTTCTTTCTTTTTTTTTTTTTTTGCATGTAACTATCCACATCTCCCAACGCCATTTGTTGAAGATTCTAGTTTTACTCTATTTCATGCTCCTGCCCCCTTTGTTGAATATTAACTGAGCATAGATACATATGCTTATTTCTGGGCTCTCTATGCTGTTCCATTGATCATTGTGTCTGTTCTTATGCCAGTACCAGACTGTGGAAAATTTGAGGACAATTATCCCAATTTATGTGCTTGGGAACTAGAGAATAATGTGGGTTGAATTTTAACCATCTCCAAATGTGGAATACAGACATATTTGCACAGTGGCATTCTGACCAGAGTGACACACTTCAGGTTATAAAGAGAGGAAAACAAACAAAAATCAGCATGGGGGCAAAAGTATAATTCATGGCATAGACCTAGGTTTACAGACAGGAGATAGGCAAACTAAGATAGAAAACTTTAAAAGAGCACATAGAGTAAACTACAGATCAGTGATGGGGATTTACAAGGTTTTTTTTAGATTCCAGAAATTTGATTAGTTTTTCACATTCATTTTTTAATGTATTATCCATTTCCTTTCATAATTAGCAATGAAATCCAAAAATAATTGCAGGCAGACTTACTGCTTCTTTAGAATAGTAAATAAGGGATATTTAAAGAGTTTTTCTCCTCCAAAGATAATGTTGAGGTGAGGAAGATCTTCAAGGAGAAAACAAATATTTTGAAAATAGTATTTTTAGACTCTAGGCTGAAATAGGGATCCAAATGTATAATATGAATGTATATGTTCTTTCCACAATCTGCTTTCACACCCATGTTTCTTTGGTGTGAAATTATGTTTATTTCTCTACTACAGAACTGATTAGGTGTGAATTCCAATCTGATAGCTATGTACTCACCTTTTGTAAGGGTCTCTCTGTGGCAATAGAAAATATTTGTTTGGCCTAAGGATTTTCTAAGTGTTACAGAGATTCAAGGAAATGGATTTCCCTGCAAATCAAGGTTTTTGTTTTTTGGTTCCCTAAGCTAATTGGTACATAATAAACTTTAAAGTACAGTATCACCAGAGTTATTTTGTAAGATTTCCCTGCCCCCATGATGACAAGAAGCAAGGGAGGGAGAGATGATAAAAAAAACAAACTATAGACAATATCAACGTGTTTTTCCTATTTCCAAATGCATACAGCTAGATTGCACTTAAAAATATATGTATATGGTTATATTCAGTGAGGAGTTGTTTTCCTTTTACATTTCTGTATAATAAATTATCACATATGCACAGCTTAAAATGACATGCATTTATTATTTTACATTGTGCATGGGTCACGTCTGAGCACAACTTACTTGGTCCCTCTGTTGGTTTTATAGGGACTGCATTCTCACAGAGGGGCTGCGAGAATCCCACATCGAGCCTATTTAGGTGACTGTCAGACTTCATTTCATAGCTCTAGGACTGAGGACCCTGGGTTTTCACTAGCTATTAGAAGAGGCTGCCACTTGCCACTTGCAGTTGCTAGAGTCTACCCCTAGTTCCTTGCCAAGTGGGCTTTTCCAACATGGCGGCTTGAATGGATGAGTCAGCAAGCTGGTACCACTGTGAGTGCAGCTGGAACCCCGGCCCCTTCCTAAGGGTTTTCACTTTATAATGTCAGGCCAGTGCTGAGCCAGCTCCTTCAGGATTAATTCAAATCAGCTGAGTTGGGATCTTCATTACAGGTATACCTCAAAGATACTGCAGATTTGGCTCTAGACAACCACAATAAAACAAGTATCACAATAAAGAAAATCATGATCTTTCTGTTGATGGACGGCCTTGTCATCAATTTGAAAAGATGCAACATCTGTGAAGTGCAAAAAAAGCCAAGCTCAATGAGACAAGGTATGCCCGGTGTATCTGAAATATCCCTTCCCTTTTATCTTCATTCCCCCCTTGCCTGCCTCTAGATAAATAGAAGAAGCTGCCTACTGGCCCCTCCTAGCTCAAATTATTTATTCATGTTTAATTCAAATGCAATTTGTTAATATAGTGAGGTCTTAAAACCAAAAATATGATAATATATATGAAAGTTGATAGGTTAGACATAAATCAACCAAACTGACTCTTGTACACCTCCATCTGGGAATCCCATAGGAAACTTGAAATCAATATAAATCAAACTGACTTTTTTTCTTACTTTGAAATTTGATCTCCCCTTTGCAATTTTCTGCCTTCATTAATGGTAGTAATACCCACAGGAAAATTGAGAGTTCTTTTATATCAAACAGACCACAGTGCAGTTATATCTTTAACCTCCTTCCAAATAAGTTGTTCTGAAATATCAGCATGGGAGGGCTTGCGAACAGGGGTTGCTGGGCCTCATTCCCAGCGTTTCTGATTCACCAGGTTTAATTTCTATCACATTTCCAAGTGATGCTGATGATGCTGGCCCTGGGTCTCTCTGTATTGCTCTAAATCCAAGAATCTTTCAACTTAAGTTGTTCCACTGTTGGGGGACTACCTTGTTAAAATGAGACCAGTTAACGACTTCTCAGTGGTCAGGGGCCAGATGTTTTCCCAGTAGGGATTGAGAGAAGCAATGAGAATCTCTCTCTAGGAGAATTTAAATGTTAGAGGTAAAGACAGATGACATTTCTAATGAATGATGAGAGCACAAGCTGACAGCTGGGGAAAGAGCAAGTTACAGAATCCATGAAGCCTCAGTAATTAGCAATAGGAGAATCTCTGCAAAAAAATCATTAGCCAAAGGATAGGCAGGTATAAGAATTCTAGTTAGTTGGCGATAGGAGAACCAAGGAGAACAAAGAGTTACCAGAACACTAGTGTTTAAAGAACTCTTCTCTGGGTGTGAAGTGCAACGATGAAGGGTGGATAAAATGGGTTCCTGACGGTGTGAATGCATCTGAGTTACACTCTGGCCTTCGTGAGGCCCAGTACTGCTGTGATCCCTGTGTTTTCCATAAAGCTTTACCTTAATCCTTTTTTCCCCCCAGATTCCCTTGAATCCTGTGCACTGGATCAAAATTCTTGTCTTGGTACAGCTGTGATGCAATTTTAGTTCTCGTGCTTCCTCTTGGAGCACATATGTGGAGATCTCAATAATTTTTTTCCTACTACGTGTAGCCCTTCCTAATTTTCACATTGCTGTAAATGGTTTAATTTCTGTTCTCTGTAACTTAAAGAAATAAATGTAGAGGAGTTTCTCAGGCAGAGGGAACAGACAGGACAAATGTCCTAAAGCAAGAATGTATTAAAGGCAAGGGAACCTAGACAAACAGAAGAAATGAAGAGTGTAAGGGAGGAGCCAGGGAGGAAATGTGCAATGGAAGAGATGATGAAGGAGCTTGTGGGCCATTGCCAGAACTTTGGCTCGCTCTTTTCACACAAGGGGAAGTGATGGTGGCTTTTTAGTGGGGCAGTTAGACAGTCTGCCTTGTTTTTCTTTTTTTATTTTATTAAAAAAATTTTTTTCATTACTGTTCAATTACAGTTGTCCCAAATTTTCCCCAAATGCCTTCTTTTCACAATGATCACTCGGAATGTAGAGAGGACTGGAAATGCTTGTTGAGGAATGAGCGTATCCTTTCCGAGTCCTGTAAAGAGAATGTTTCATTAGACAGTTCTTTGTAAACAGGTAATGAGGACATGGGAAGTTACGATGATGATTCCGTGAGCCAAGATCATTAGCTAATTACAACTGGATACCTTATTTTTGTTACTGGGACTTAGTCGCCTGATAGATTCGAGTCGAGTTTATGGATCACCGCAGCCTCCGTGCTGAAGGAACTGCAGGAAACTGCCAAAACTGTAGGTGCCAGTTAAATGGTGTTTCTCTGTCTAGCTAGGCCTTTCTCTGCATGGTAGAGGTCCCGTCAAGCCCCTTCTCTCCTTCAGGTTCTCCCAGTTGCAGAAACTCCCTTCTTTGCCCATGTTACACATTTTACACCCCAGAAGTATATCCTTTATTACATTTAATCCTATTTATCTTACATAACGATGAGTTCCTCAAGAGCAGGGATAATGTTCTAACTCACATTTCATAAAATTCTCAGGGCTACAAGACATGGAAAATCACATTGTGGCATTTGCATAATATTGGAAGTAAATAAATATTTGGAACAGCTGAGGAATGAATGTTCATTTGTTCTTTCATGCTGTGGGTTCAATGACTTGTTTATTTAGTACCTCACACTTTTTGGGTCTTGTACCTTCCTCTGTAATGAAATTGTATGTGTCACTGTGAATTACTACATATTGTTCAAGTTGTTGCAAGTTTTCACATGTCTCTTCCCAATATTTGCTCTTTGTACTCTAAATGGAGTTTAAGATGCTTATGTCTGAGACTAATGACCTTATTATTTCTGCTTCTCTCTGGAAATCTTTAGTTTAGTGTTCCATAAAATACTTTAGGAAATGTAAACCATCATATAATCTATTATCCCTGATGTTATTATTCAATGATATTTGCTGATTAAAATCATTGAGGCCACTGATAAAAATGAACACATTGAAACACGAAGGCTGACAAAATAATTACATAGTAGATGACTCATCAATGCTGACGGTACAACAGAAAGTATGGCTCTTGTAACATCTTCGGATGTTCAAGACCTATCAAAGGAATGTCAAATTATATGAGAACACTCTGATTAATAAAAAGGGGAATGTGGTAAATCAGAAAGACTGCCAGGAAATACAATTTTATTATCTCTGCCAGAGAAATATCATACCTAAAAAATAGTATGTGCACAGATATTTTACTAATGTATTCTGGCTTTGATATTATGTCCTAAAGAATATAAACAAATGTACTGTAAGTATTGACAATAATAGTAACAAAAGAAAGTGCCTAATCATTAATCATCAATTACTATAAATGAAAACTTATAAAATTCTCCCTTTGGGGAAAATAAATATCTGGTATCTATTGTTATTGTGACCAGCTCTTATAAATGTTGTTTATGCCTTTGGCATAAAGCTTAAGCAATATTTAAAGAACATGTATTCTTTAAAATGTGAAAATACATTTAAAAAAAAATCCTTCCTAACCCTACAAGTGACTTTGGCTATTTTTTTCTTAGATGGGTAAATGTGCCATTTAAATGAGGGAAAAACACATCTCTGTTTCATTGTTGTATGCACAGAAAAGAACTCAGAAAAATAAAACTCTAGTGAAGTAATCAAGCCTTAATGAGTATTTGTAAATTGTCAGTTTTCTGCTATTGTAACTAAATGACATGGCAGATAAGAGATTTTAAGTTGGTTTTGCTCTGCTGCAATTGAGACAGAAACATATCTTACCAAAATGTAAGGACTAGGATATATAATTTTATAAAATTGCTTCATAAAACTACATACTTTATATTTTATTAACATACTTTTCACCTTTGGTGTGTTTTGTAATTTTTATTTTTTATAAAATCATTCACACATCTGTGAATTCCCTTTTTACAACACAGGTCACTGGAAGCATTTTTCTCATTGTCCAATAACTAGTTTCATGTAATTAATTCAACCCAGTACTCAAATTACCTTTCCTTTTTTTTTAAATCCTTACCTGAGGACGTGTTTATTGATTTTAGAGAGAGAGGAAGAGATGGAGAGAGAGAAAGAGAGAGAGAAACATAAGTGTGAGAGAGAAGGATCAATCAGTTGCCTCCCAAACATGCTTTGATGGGGGATCGAACCCTTAACCCAGGCATGTGCTCTGAGGATTGAACCTGGAACCTTTTGGTACATGGGACAATGCTCCAACCAACTGAGCCACCTGGCCAGAGCCACACTACCATTTTCTATTTACCTCTTTATCCACTCCGTCAACTAAACACAACATTTAAACTTAGTTTGAATACAAAATACAGAAAACTAGGAGAAGGAAGGAGTCATATAATAATAAAATTGTTGGGAAAAAAGCATATTAATTTTATCATTAAATGTTACATAATATATTGATAATATATTTGAATGTTGAATATCACTCTAAACTTTAGTTTCACAATTGTTATAAATAGATTAATCACATTCTAAAGAAGAGGACTAAGTTTTAAAATTTACTGAAAAATATTTTAAAATCTAAAATATTTTTAAGAAGGACACATCTTATCATTGTTTACAACTACATTAAATGCTCCATATAGCATTGGCAGGGGGCTATCTTTGTTGTAGTCATTGTAGCTGAGCTGGTCTGGAAGTGGCACCTGTAAGAATGAGCTTTCGCTGCATCCTTCTCCTTCTTCACGTCATTTAGGGGCTTCTCCAAGTGCTCTCTCTACGAAGGGAGACAGCCTCCTGACATAAAGGCCTAGACCTCCAAAAGGAAGGAAGCAGAGATGCCAGCTTCTTAAAGGTTAGGCCATGAACTGGTACTGTGTCATTTTCACTGTACTCTGTTAATGAGAGTCCCAGGGATGCAGACTTCAAGGGGAAGGGACATCGATTCCCCTTCTCAGTGGGAAGAAAGTTAATAAATTTGCAGGCAGTTTTAATCTGTCACATGATAGCTCACATTACATCTTGGCTTTTTTCCTCTCTGTCTTTCCTGTGTATTTTTTTTTTTAATTTTAAAATAGTTTAAGTTAAATATTTTTATATTTGTATACTATATGGTCTTTATTTCACAATTTTTATTAGTTTTTTCTTAAGATTCTCAATAATTTTTAATGGAAACCAGGTCCCTGAAACACAAGTTAATTTCAAAACAAATTAATTAGAATCAGGATCTTTTATTACTTTTTCATTTCTACGTTCAGTCATGGCTACCAGAAGTACAGGAAATAAAGAAACAAAACACCTAAAACAGACACAATGAAACAGAGTCAAAAACCCAGGAAAATGCATGCATTTACAGTCAACTAATACTTGACAAGGGAGCCAGGAATACTCAGTGGAGAAAAGCCTATTTCTTCAATAAATAGTGCTGGGAGAATGAAAAATTCACAGGTAAAAGAATGAAACTAGACCCCTGTCATACACTATGCACAATTAACTCCAAATTAAGTAAAGACTTAATGTAGGACTAGCAACCATAAAATTCTCAGAAGAAAATAGATTAAAAAGCTCCTTGACATGGGTCTTGGGAATGATATTTTTGGACATGAAACCTAAAGCACAAACAACAAAATTTTAAGCAAATGAGTGGGACTCCATCAAACTAAAAAGCTCTGCACAGCAGAAGAAATGATCAACAAAATGAAAAGACAACCTACAGAATAAGAAAAATATTTGCAAACCATATATGTGATAAGAGGTTCATATCCAAAATATATAAAGAACTCATGGAGTTGTATATATACAACTCCATAGCAAAAACAACAACAAAAACAACAACAAATAATCCAATTAAAAAATGGGCAAAGGACCCAAATAAACATTTTTCCAAAGAACATATACAAATTGTCAACAAGCACATGTGAAGGTGTTCAATATCACTAGTCATTGGACAAATACAAATCAAAGTTATAATGGGACATCATATCAGGCCTGTTAGAATGACTGTCATCAAGAAGAGAAGAGAGAAATATTGAGAGGATGTGGAGAAAAAGGGACCCTTGCTTACTGTTGGTGAGAATATAAATTGGAGCAGCCAATATGGAAAACAACATGGAGGTTCCTCAAAAAAATTAAAAATCGAACTACTTTATGATCCAGCAGTTCTACTTCTGGGAATATATTCAGGGGAAACACTATGTCAAAGAATCATCTGCATCCCCATGTTTATAGCAACAAATTTACAATAGCCAACACATGGAAATAACCCATGTGTCCACTGATGGATAAATAGATAAACTCTGTGTGTGTGTGTAAATAATAATTCAGCTATAAAGAATGAAATCTTGTCATTCTCAATGATATCAATTTTAGGCATTATGCAAAGTGAAATAAGTCAGACAAACAAAGACAAATAGTATATGGTATCACTTATATGTAGAGTCTAAAATAAACAAACAAACAAAAAAAAACAGAACCCCCCCCCCAAAAAAAACTATTAAAAAATAATCAGGTTTGTCATTAATCTAGGCAGGGAGTAGGAGGTAGAAAAATTTGATAAAGGTTATCAAAAGGTACAAACTTCCAATTTTAAGACAAATAAGTGTTAGGAATGATATACACTATGATGACTATAGTTAATACTGATGGGGAAAAAAGGAAACAAACAAAACCCCCCTGAAAATTAGAAGGGAAAATAATATCTTAAGAATACAATTGTGATAAAGATGCAGAAGTGAAAAGTGAAGTGTGAGAACATGTATGTGTGTGTAATTTGTACACTGGCTTATATTTGAATGACAAATAGGCAATTCTGGAGAGGAAGAGATAGTCAAAAATTCAAGATAAAGAGAGGAAAAGATGCAATGCAAGTAGAAAAATGACTAGAAGCTAAAATGTATGTACCGATATTTCGGGTTTCTCTTTTTCTGTGTGTAGTTTGCTGAATAATATTTTAGTGTACAAAATGCCAGAAACATCTTGAAGACATATTCAGTGTTCTGATGGCTCTTCAAAGGGGCAAATCTCCATTGAAATTGAAAGGGTAATTCAAAGAGATACCATCATAGTGTGCTGGATATTACTGACAATTCAATGGATTCTGAATTATGAGCTAAACCCACAGAGCTCCAGTGAATTGGAAGAAATAATAATACAGAAGAATTGTAGATATACACTGTAAACCAATTCTTCTATGAGAGAACAGATTCACATAAAAGAAAAAAAGTTAGAACTTGCTGTTAATTTGGCAGAAAAAAAAATGGAAACTTACAGAACCAAATGAGCAGATCATTACACTTGGCAAGTGTCTGCTTCTGGGTTGCCGATGAAGAACTAGCCAGCCTGATTAGTTTATAGCAATATTTTAAAGTATCAGAAAGCAGCATAGATTAATCGCTATAATGACGAGTCTGCGAACCTTTCCTCAGTTCAGAAGGGAGTGAAACTAGTGATGACTAGTACATCATGCGTGGCCCCCTGAATTATTATTTTGGAGTAGACATTAAAGTGCAGCGCTGAGAGCCATCTGGAAGGACATCTAGCGAGAAAGGATAGAATTATAGAATTTTTCTACCTCCACCTTATCTTACTAAGTAGATAGTTTTCGATTATCTGTTTGGAAATCAAAACAGCATTAAACAGAAGCTACTTTGTATAACGTTAAGCCTAATGGAAATTGCTAACTGCTGTTCAATTACTTCATAAATATTAGCAACTATATCAGTTGTGAGATAAGATCCGTATCGGTTGGAAAAAAGAAAAAAAAGAGTAAGAAAAATTTCTACCAATTTCTGCCATCAAGGAGGTCACAGTGTAATGGGGACTGTGAAAAATCAAACCAAAGATTGCATTGCAAGTAAAAATGGCTATAAACATGTAACAGAATAAATCGTACTGCAGCTGAGAAGTCTGCTGTGCCACAGACTTGGAGAAAGGCTGGGGACACGGGCGGTATCTGTGCTGAATTGCAGGGTCCTACATAGTTCCAGGCACCTAGTAGGGGCTCATAATCACCATGATAAGCAAATGAATGTATGGACAACTGCCAAATAAAAGAATGAGGACAGAAAATATTTGAAAGAATTTGTACTTGTAGAAAAGAGACATGTGATAGTGGTATGTAGAAGGATCTTTCTGTCAAATGAACAAAACATTGTAAGAAAGACATAAAAAAGAGAGTTAATATACATACGGAATAGCATTCAAGCACTGTGGGGTGGCTAGGGTAAGTAGTCCCCCTTTATCCACAGTTTTGTTTTTTTAAATTTAATCTTTATTGTATATTTTTACATTGCCTTTTAGTCCCCTTACACTTGTCTCCCCTCCAACAATCACCACACTGTTATCTCTTTCCATGAGACCTTTATCTTTTTTGCTCAACCCTGCCACCCCCTAACCTCATGGAAACCTCTTCTGCCACTAACTCTCATTCTGCTCTCTCTCTATGAGCTGTCCCCACTTTCCTTGTTAGTTCAGCTTGATTCTTGTGGCTTCAATTACCCGTGATCAATGATAAGTCCAAAAATATTAAACATGAAGTTCCAGAAATAAGCAATAATTTCTAAATTACATACCATTCTGAGTAGCATGATGACATCTCTCTCCCACCAGCTACATCTTGCACCTCATGTGAATCACTCCTTTGCCCTGTATCCACACTGTATGTGCTGCCCGCCAATTAGTCACCTAGCAGCGGGCTCAGTGCTTGTGTTCACGTTAACTCTTATTTTACTAATTGCAAAAGTAATGATTATGACAATTCAAATATGCTTAAGAGAAGCCCTAGGATGCCTCCCTTCAGTGAAAAGGTGCATACAGTACGATGACCTATTTTGAGAGAAAGATAGCGTGAGCATTCACCAAAAATTTATTGTAACATATTATTTCAATTGTTCTATTTCATTACTAGGTATTTGCTGTTAATTTCTTACTGTGCTTAATTTATAAATTAAACTTTATCATAGCTACTCGTATATAGAAAACAATACAGTATATTCAGACATACCTTGTTTTAACACACTTCAACCTACTTTGCTTCTCTGATACTGTGTGCTTTACAAATGGAAGGTTTGTGGCAACCTTGAGTAGAGTAGGTCTGTTAGTACCATTTTTTCCGACAGCATTTGTTCACCTGTTCTTCTGGGCCACATTTTGGTCATTCTCAAACTATTTCAAATTTTTTCAATATTATTATATCTGTCATCAGCAATCTTCATTTGAATTGCTTCAGGGTGTCACAAACCATGCTCATATAAGATAGCAAACTTAATCGATAAATGTATCTTAACAGCCTTGTTGCTGATATGGAGAAAGCTTTAATGATCTGGGTAGAAGATCGAACCAGCCACATCATTTCCTTAAGCCAACGGCTAACCCAGAGCAAGGCCCTACCACTCCTCAGTTTTGTGAAGACGGAGAAAGGTTAGAAAGTTACAGAAGAAAAGTGTGACGCTAGCAGAGGGAGGTTTATAAGGTTTCAGGAAAGAAGCTATCTTCATGACACAAAAAGCAGCAAGTGCTGATGTAGAAGCTGCACCAAACTCTCCAGATCTATCTAAGATTATTAATAGAGGTGGCTTCACTGAACAACAGGTTTTCAATCAAAATGAAACTGCCTTGTGTTGGAAGAAGATGACACCTAAGGACTTTCATAGCTAGGGAAGAGAAACCAATACCTGGTTTCAAAGCTTTAAAGGACAGGCTGACTCTCTTGTTAGAAGCAAATGCACCTGGTGACTTTAAGTTAAAGACAATGATCATTTACTATTCTGAAAATGCTAGAGCCCTAAATCACTTTGCTAAATCTACTCTGCCTGTACTCTACAAATGGAACAACAAATCCCGGGTGACAGCACATCAACTTACAACATGGTTTACTAAATACTTTAAGCCTGCTGTTGAGACCTAGTGTTCAGAAAACAAAATACCTTTCAAAATATTACTGCACATCTACAATACACCTGTTCACACAAAAGATGTGATGGAGACTGACAACAAGATTAATGTTGTTTTCATGCTTGCAAACACAACAACCATTCTTCAGCCCATGAATCCAGGACTAATTTAGATTTTCAAATCTTATTATTGAAGAGATACATTTCATAAGGCTGTAGCTGCTACAGATAGTGGCTCCCCTGATGGATCTTGGCAAAGTAAATCGAAAACGTTCTGGAGAGTATTCACCATTCTAGATGCCATTAAGAACAGCTGTGATTCACAGAGAAGAAGTCAAAATACCACTATTGACAGGAGTTTGGAAGACGTTAATTCCAGCCCTCATTATGACTTTGAGGGGCAGAAGAAATAACTGCAGATTGTGGTTGAAATAACAAGAGAGCTAGAATTAAAGTAGAGCCTGGATCTGTGAGTGCGTTGCTGCAATCTCATGGTAAAAGCAGGGCATGAGGGATTGCTTCTCAGCACAGAAAGCGATTTCTTCAGAGGGAGTTGACTCCTGATGAAGAGACTGTGAAGACTGTTGAAATAATAACAGAAGATTTAGACTATTACATGAAATTAATTGATAAAGTGGTGGCAGGGTTTGAGAGAACTGACTCCAATTTTGAAGGAAGTTCTTCTTTGGGTAAAATGCTATCAAACTATGTCTCATGCTACAATCTCATGAGAAATTGGAAGTAAAAGAAAGAGTGAATGACTGTGGAAAACTTGACTCTTGTTTTATTTTAAGAATCTGCCACAGCCACCTTGGACTTCAGCAACCATCACCCTGATCAACATGGAGGCCACGCTTTCTACCAGCAAAGGTTTATGACTTGCTGAAAGTTCAGATGATGGTTGGCATTTTTTAGCAAGAAAGCACTTTTAATTAAGTTATGTACATTGGATTTTTAGACATAATGCTATTGAATGCTTAATAGACTACAGTGTACTGTAAACAACATACCTTTTATATGCACTGGGAAACCCTGAAATTTCTGTGACTCCATTTAATGAAACATTTAGATTAATACAGTGGTCTGGAACTGAACTCACAATGTGTCCAAGGTATGTTTCTATAGGGTTGGGTATTATCCATTGTTTTAGGCATTGACTAAGGGTCTTAGAATATATCTTCCCCAATGATAAGGGGGTATACTGTATGCATTTTTTTATTGAAGAATAGAGAAATGTAGCTGAGATGTATTAAATACAAAAGCAAGGTCACAAAGAGCTTTGTCAAACATGACTCAGATTTCCACCCCCCCCACCCCAAGAAAGCAAGCCCATAAAAGTTTCACTGCTAAAGTGACATGATTAGATTTTCAATTTAGAAAGATCACTGTGACAGTAAAAGCGATAGTGGATTGGATGTCTTTAAACCTGCAGACAGAGATAAGAGTACTGAAAAGTTATAATAGTGTAGATTAAGAATGAATGCTGAATTATCAGCGACAAAGAGCAAGTAAAAGAGGGAGGATGAGGTAGAGTTCATCTCATGGAGGGAAATGAGAAAAGGAGATACGTGTTTCTGACTCTGTAGTATGGATGAATAGCTTGACTTCATTCAAAATACAGAGATTAGACATCAGGAGTGATATATTGCAGTCTGGGTTAATTTCATTTTGAACATAATGATTTTTGAGTAGCTGTGGACATTCCAAGTGAAGATTCATAGTAGTACAAAAAATGGGTTTGGAATTTGGGAGACAGACATTTGTGGAGTTTTACAAATCTGACTCATCAGTGTATAGTGGACACCTTGGCTGGGTGGGAATAAAATCTGAGAGTATAGAATGATGAGTTACAAAAGCAAAATGCAACAAAATGTAGTCTAAAAATACCAATATTCCAGGGTGCTTAGAAGACAAATCCATGAAAAATTCAGAATAATTTGAGTGTGGTTATACACTTCAATATGAGAGAGAACATAAAACTATAGAAAGAGTAACGACTGTATTAGATGACATGGCAGTGTCAAGAAAAAAGTTATAAAACCTATTAATTGTATTTGTATGGAAATAAAATTATATGTGTATAAGAATTTACCATAGATATCAACTAAGGGGTGGGGATGATGGGATGGGGTGCAGGGTGGAGAGGATAAAGGGGAGAAAGAAATGGGGCAGCTGCAATAAATGACATAATCAATAAAATATACCCCCAAAAAAGAAAAGAAAATATAAACATCAAATTAAGATAATTAGCTTAAGAAGTTTAGCATAAAAAAAAGGAAAAAGAGAAAAAGAATTCGATAACAGGGTTTTCTTATATTATGGGGGAAAATATGTTAAAATAATGGTGATATAAGTATGTTTTTTATCTACTATAATATGTCCACGCACACAGAAAGATGTAAAAAGGTGGTAAATTATATCTGATATGTTGCATTGTGAATTTATGTTTAATCTTATTACTTAAAATATAATTAAGGTAAGCTTTTGTAAATAGAATTTTCACCCAATCAAAAGACCATTTTTTAATATTTTAATAATTGAGTTCATTGTATTTAATGCTAAGGTATTAATTGAAAGCACACACACACACACACACACACCAGAGAAGATTTATTAAAATTGTTTTTATGAAGAAAATATATATTGATCTTAAAATTAAAAACTGACCAGAGCAAAACATTACTGCCAAGAATGACAAAGATAAATTGTAATAAGTTCATCTCTGCAGACTTTTCATGATTAGAAAGAAATGCAAATGGATTAGAATAATTTTGCAAAAATAGTAATCTTATTAATTCTATAAGACTTTTTTATTTGATAAATTCTTAATGAATAATTCACTTACATCTGAAAGATATTAGGATTAAATATATGCACACATACACAAATATTTAAAGTACTGTATCAAGTGTTTTCTCAAGGTTAGCAAGCATGATATTTTTACTATTTTTCTCATACTTTATTAAAGCCTTAAATCAAGTTATTAGGACTCAAGAAAGATAGACTTCAGGTGAAATACTGTCTGTAAATACAGTACACTTAAAGGGTCATATTTTTCTAAAGGAAAAATAAATATTAAAATATATTAATTTTCAAGAGGATAATTAAAGATTAAAAGAAAATTCTTCCTTTGAATTTTTAGAATTTTTGTAGATATTAGAATTTACAAGCCCAAGTTATGATAAATAAAGGGTTAGAAGAGAAAAGAATAAGAACAAAACCGAGGCGCTCCAGAAAACAATCATTCTACTTTAAAATGTTTTTTAAAGAAAAAGAAAAAATGATGCAACAAACTGGTGAGACAACCTTACATCTAAGAATAAGTTTCCTTCACAGATTACATTGCACATTCTAATCAAGGAAACATTTAAAAGATTAATCCATCAGAGTTTATTTTATTTTGTAATGGCAGATGTATTCACTGCCTGGAACTGTTCCATTTTTACATGAATTAAATGAAATTAATTAAAAAGTTAGCCTTATTTAATCTAATTAATGTGACTGCACAAGCAAATTATATACCATTACTTTTGATTTTAGTTTTTATAAAGTCTTTTTGTAATAAATACCTGCATTTGTTGAGTGAAAAGATGCATTTAAAACAAAACACAAATACGATTTTCGGATTAAATATGGAATGCGTTTTCCCGGTCTTTAGGGTTCTCGTGGAGTAAACCATTTGCCTTTTTTTCCATTTGGGCTCATTCCTCTGTTCTTAGTATAGCCCATCAGTAAGTCTTCTGCAACTCACAGAGTGAAGACTTCCTCTGAAAGAACATAATCCACCCTGAAACATTTCTGTCCAGTCCACACAAGTGTGGAGATGTGTCCCCGATAGGAGCCTGCGAGTGAGTCAGTGATTTGTCATCATATCCTGGCCCGTAGAATTGAATCCCTTCCTCTGAGTGTCTTAGGGTCATAAGATTTACATAGGCCTGGATTATCTTAAAGTTTTTTCCCCAAATGCATCGTCTAGCATGATTTTGAGACCTATCTTTGTCCATCCATTCTTTATATCAAGATTATTTAGGCCTGAAATTAGGAAAGTCCAAATAGCAAAATGCCTAATCATTCTCCCGCCTCTAGAGATATAAAAGCACACAGGCGTTAGCACAGCTGCGTGCACTGCCACAACCGATGGCTTTGTTCGTGTGCAAGGTCACCATCCTCACACCTTCCTCATCCGTGGACGGACCTGTCTGGCTCAGTGGGTGGGCTCCAGCACTCACTGGAGCTCTCCCTCTGCGACGCTTTACGGCTTTTATTCTAAAAACACCGAATGGGAAGATCTTCGGAGAAAACACAGTTTTGTTGGATACCCGGGCTGGTGTCTGGAAAAAAAGAGATGAAAAAGGCGATGCTTCCCCTTGTTATGTTTGAAATAATGGAAAAGAAAGGCAAATAAATCAGGGCACCAGTTGGACGTTTAGGCTGGATCAGGAAGGCTTTTGGAAGATGGTTACAACTAAGCTGAGGTTTGCAGGACCACTTGGAGCGCACCAAGCGAGGGGTGAAATGAAAAGTCACCGTGGGGGTGGATGGTAGGATGCACAAAACCACAGGCATTTGAACGAGGATGGCATGATAAACTCCAAACACAAATCAAAGAAAGGTCTCTTATTGTGATACACCTTACCTCAAACCTAAAAAAAATATAAACAGAATCTTTTATCATTCCACTCAAACTTATTCTTCCTACACACTGCCCCATGTTAGAAAATGAACCCGTCATCTACCCTAAAGCAAAACCTGGGGTTATTTTTAATTCCTGCCTTTCTCTCATCTCTCGCACAGTCAATGCATCACAATGTCTATTTGTTTCTGCCTACAAAATAAATCTCGTACCCATCCACATCTCATATCTTCTCAACCATCCATCTAAGTCAGCCCACATTCTTTTTTTAATTCAATAACTGCAATAACCTTCTCTCTGCCTACCAGGCATCTACTTGTACTAATATAGAAATTATTTTCCATGCACCAGCAAGAATAATATTTTCAAAACTCAGATAAGCTCATTCTTCTGCGTAAAACTCTTCAGTGACTATCCATTATGGTAAAGATAAAATCTACCCTCTTGACTTTAATCTAAAACCTCTTTGACTTCATATCATATAACTTTCTCACTCATTTATCCTCATTTATCATTTAACTATGCTGCCCTGTATCACTTCCATTACTTCATCAAGCACTTGCCCTAGAACTTTGCCTTTGCCTCAAAGTCCTAACATTGGTGATGATGTCATCCCTGTTTAAGGTCTGCAGTTAAAGTCACTTCTGCAATTGCACAGAAACTCAATATCGCATAACCTCACTCCCTTCATCCCTGCTCCCATCCCTTACTTTCCGTGGTCATTACATTGCTTTTCTTTCCTTCACATCAGTTACCATGATCTCTATGTACATGTCTGTGTGTGTGTATATATACAACTACATAAAATATTTAGGCCTAAAGCCCTAGTTGGTAAGGCAGGTGTATATTCAACTACCATGTCCCCTGTCTGTTTATACAGTTTACTCCCAACCCCCCTGTACATCTTCATGGGCATAGTAAAACTTCTTTTACATTGTTCCTTAAACACTTAGGTAAAGGTATTTTTATTAGTACAGGGGATATTGGAAATAAAATGTTAAGAAACTCCTTGATGTCCAGCAAAACTCAACTTGGAAAATTCTTGTGTAAAGGTAAACCTTTGCTGTGAAAATTTGAAAATAAAATAGTTTGAAAAATACTCTGCCATGAAGAAATGGATCTTTAAATAGTGGCTAGCACAATCTACATGAGAACATGTTTGACACGGACGTGCCTGACATGTTAGAGCTGAATCAATGCTGAACTGTTACTGAATATTTTATCATGAAAAGATGTTAATTTGAAAACATTTCCTTTTTCTCCATTTTATTGAGTTTATTGGAGTGACACTGTTTAACAAAATTATACATGTTTCAGGGGAACAATTCTGTAACCACCTGTGTACTGTACTGGGTGGTCGCCACCCCAAGTCAAGTCTCCTTCCATCGCCATTCCTCCCCCACATAAGCACCTCCACCGCCCCAGCCCTCCTCCCCCGGCAGTCACCACACTGTTGTCCATGTCCATGAGGTTTTAATATTGTTTTTTCTTTTTGGCTCAACCCTCCACCACTATCCTCAGCGCAACCCTCCTCTCACCCAGCTACCTTCAGGTGCTCTCTGTCTATGGGTCTGTCTCTGTTTTGCTTGTTAGTTCATTTTGTCCATTAGATGCCACATATGAGTGAGATCATATGGTTCCTGTCTTCCTCTGACTGGTTTATTTCACTTTAGTACAATGGTGCCCAGGTCTATCTATGCTGTTGCAAAGGTTAAGAGTTCCTTCTTTTTCGTGACCAAGAGGTGTTCCACTGTGTAAATGTGCTTTTTGATCCAGTCATCTACTAATGGAACTTGTGCTGTTTCCAGATCTCGGCTCTTGTAAATAACACTGCAATGAACGTAAGGGTACACATATTCTTTCCAATTAGTGTTTTGGGCTTCTTCAGATAAATTCCCAGAAGTGGAATTGCTGGATCATGAAGCGGTTTCTTTTGTTTGGGGTTTTTTTTTTTTTTTTTGGATGAGGGTGTTCATGACTTGTGAAGGAAGGCAGATGAAAATGACAAGATACCGAGAGCGTAGCCAGGAGATCATGAACTGTGGGGAGAAGATAAATTAGCTGTGAATACCACTGTATCCATGTATTCAGAATGAATATGTTGTAGTTAGGCACTCAAGTCAAATGCTGTACTAGGTGATCTCTGAAATTCGTGCTTTTTGTTGCAGGGAGCTATGTAGACTTCATCTTAGCCTCTGCAGGATAAATTGATTCTTAGTAACTATAATCTGTATGCAAACCAAGTTTTCAACTGCAGCTCTCTTAACAGGAATAAAGGTTGTTAGGTCAGAATGTTTCACCCTAATGAATAATTTATATTATAACAAGTCACATGTTGAGCTGTGGGAACTACTATGGTATGTAAACATTCTGAAATATGAATTCAGCTTTAAATTTTAACTTAGCCTCAGTTGCAGGGGAAAAAAATAGGAGTTTACTTTCCTTTCGAAGGAAGTACAAAGCTCTTGAAAAAGATAAAGCGACTCCCATGACAATTGCGGAAAATTTTATAGCTTTATGTCTAAAAGGAACAAAAATCCTAATGAAACACACACATTTTAGCCATGCATAAAATCTAAGAATCACATAAAATTGCTGCTGCAAGCCAAAGTCTATTTTAAACTAGAAAAATCTAGTAAAATATGATTTTAGGGTTTTAGATTTTTTGGATTCTCTCTGGTCTCAAACCAGGATGTGACAATCTACTGCAACAAAATTGTTTAACCATCAAGTGTCTTTCTACTATGAGGATATTCAGCAAGAAAGAAAGCTATTTATCAACATTCACTTTGCTGTTAGAGCCAAGCACTATGCACTATATTTCCTCATCCTATCTTTTGCTCCAATATTTCAGTCATTTCAAGGTTTCAGTGAAATAAAATGTAGCCACATCTGTCAGCAATATTAGGGATCTCTGCTTACGGAGTTACCTTCCACCACAGGCATATCAAGTACTACTGACATGAGTTCATATATTTACATATATACACAATAAATATAGTATTTCCCTTGATACAGAAGTGATAAGAAAAATAATAAATAGCTATTATTTTCAGAGTGCTTACTATGAGTAAGGTACTGTGTTAAATTATTTTTTTCCATAGCCCCTTACGATCTTCACAACAGCAGAACAAGGTGGAGTGTGTGCAAGCACATGAAAAATGATAGCACTGTGGTTACTAACAGTAGGCAGCTCGTCCCAGACCATGTCATCTGTAAACAGCAGAGAGTGATTCCTAACACATGTCTGATCAGAGTCCACAGTTTTAACTTACTTCTTTCTATTTTGTCAATCCTAAAAAGAAATTGAAGGAAGAGGCAAAGTAAATGACTTCAAAAATGCGCTCTGCTGCACTCAGCTATATGAAAAACTGGAAAGACCCAGACCTGCTATCAGATTCTCACTGAATTGCTTTTATTTGTTTTCATAGATCCCTAGACTACCTATGGCACTTGCTTATTTTCATTGGAAACTAGATAAGTTTTTATTTTTTTAATCCCCATCACTTGAAGATATGGTATTGATTTTAGAGAGAGAGGAAGGCTTGAGGTGGGGTGAAGAGAAAGAGACAGAGAAAGAGACAGACAGACAGACAGACAGACAGACACATCAGTTGGCTGCCTCCTCTTCACAGCCTGACCAGAGACTGAAACTACAACATTTGGCATAGAGGGACGATGCTCTAACAAACTGAGCCACTCAACTGACCTCTTAATCAATCTCTCATCATGTCTTATGGTATGTTAAAGTTTTTGTTTTGTTTTTTATCAAGATTATAAGTAGGAATGTAAAATAAATCCCAAGAATGTATTTCACCAACAGACATTTTAAAATGTATAACTAGCAACTGGTTTACTGCATTTGAAAAGAATTCTGCATTGTATTTTTATTACAACGTAATAACCAGATGTTAAACAAAAAGTTTCAGATTTCTTTGCCTAACTTTCCTTATTACACTCCATGTATTTTGCAATGTAAATAAACTACCATACTGATAATCTGGTATGATTTAATTTGTTTTACTTTTTTTAAGAGCAGTTTTAGCTTCACAGACAAATTGTGAGAAAAGTTTAGAGATTTCCCATATACCCCTGCTTCTATGCATGCATAGCCTTTCCCATTGTAAAGATTTCTCACCAAAGTGTTACACTTGATGAACCTGCTGCACTGACACATCATAATCACCCAAAGTTCATACTTTATATTAGCTGTCACCCTTGGTATTATACATTCTATGGGTTTGAACAAATGGATTGTGACATGTATCCATCATTGTAGTATCATATTGAGTATTTTTACTGCCCTAAAAATCCTCTGTGCTTTGCCTGTTTATTTGTTCCGCTCACTTTAACCCCTGGTGGCCACTGATCTTTTTATCCTCTCAAGAGTTTGTCTTTTCTAGAATGTTATAAAATTGGAATCAAATAATACACAGCCTTTTCAGATTTGCTTCTTTCTCTTAATAATATGCACTTAAGGCTCCCCCATGTCTCCTTATGGCTTGATATCTTGCTTGTTTTTATTGTTTAAAGATATTGCATTCTCCGGATATACCACAGTTTATTTATCCATTTACCTACCTGAGGAAACCTGGGTTGCTTACAAGTTTTCACAGTTATGAATAAAGCTGCTATAAACATCTGTATGCAAGTTTTTGTATAGACATTAAGTTTTCTACTCCTGTAGGTAAACATCAAAGAAGATGATCACTGGATAGTATAGTAAGCATATGTTTAGTTTTGTAAGAAAACACAAAGTATCTTCCAGAGTAGCTGCACCATTTTGTATTCCCATCAGCAATGAACGAGAGTGCTTATAGTTTCATATCTTTGTCAGCATTTGATGTGGCTAGTGTTCTAATATATGTTGCAGATTCTCACTATTGTTTGAACTTGCATTTCTCTAATAAAACAAAACGTGGAGCATTTTTTCATATCCTTATATGTCATCTGCATAACTCCTTTGGTGAGGTATGTGTCAAGGTCTTTGGCCCATTCTTTAATCACTTTGTTCTTTTATCGTTGAGCTTTACGAGTTTTCTGTCTCTTTTGGATAACAGTCCTTTATAAGATGTGTCTTGCAAATATTTTCTCAGTCTTCTTATTTTCTCATGTTATGAAATTGCCTTTCATGGAGTGGTTTTCAATTTTAATAAAGTCAAAAATATCAACTTTCTTTTTTTAAAGGATTTTAATTATTTATTTTTTAGAGAGAGGGCAAGGGAAGGAGAAAGAGAAGAAAAGAAACGTCAATGTGTGGTTGCTTCTCATGCACCCCCTACTGGGGACATGGCTCACAACTTAGGCATTTTCCCCAACTGGGGAATTGAACCAGCGGTCCTTTGGTTTGCAGGCCTGCACTCAATCTATTGAGCCACACCAACCAGGGCTCATCTGATTGTTTTTCTTATGGACCTAAAAAGTCAATGGAATACCCAAAGTGATGCAGGTGTTCTCCTATATTACCTTCTATGACTTTTATAGCTTTCTGTTTTACATTTATGCCTCTGACCCACCTTCAGTTAATTTTTGTACAGGGTGTAAGGTTTGTGTCTAGATTTTTTTCTTTTGTATTTGTGGATATTCAGTTGTTCTAGACCATTTTTGAATTGACTATTGTGCTCTATTCTATTCCCTTTGTAATTTGTCAAATATTAGTTAACTAAATCTATGAAGGTCTATTTCTGGGCTCTCTATTCTGTTCCGTTGTTGCATTTGTCTATTCTTTCACCAATACCATACTGTTTGGATTATGGTAGCTTCCAGTAGGGTAAGTTCAGTTCTTCCAACTTTGTTCTTCTCCTTCACATGGTATTAGTTAATCTGAGTCATTTGCCTCTCCATATAAACTTTAGAAGTACTTTTTCAATATCCACAAAATAACTTGCTTGGGTTTTAATTGGGGTGTTTTTAAAATCTATAGAATAAAATGGGAGGAACTGACATCTTGACAATATTGAGTGTTTCTAAACATAAACCATCTCTCCATTTATTTAGTTTTCTTTGATTTCATTCATTAGAGTTCTGTGGTTATCCTCAAATAGGTCTCCTAAATATTTTGTTAGATTTATACCTACCTATATCATTTTTGGGGTGCTGATATAAATGGTATTTAATTTTAATTTCAAATGCCACTCATTGCTATTATAGACAATCAATTAACTTTGTATATTAGCCTTGCATCTTGCAATCTTCTATAGTCACTTATTAGTTCTAGCATTTTTGTTTTTTGGTTCTTCAGAATTTTCTACATAGACATTCATGTCATCTGTGAACAAGGACAGTTTTATAGTTTCCTTCCAAATCTGTGTCTCTTTTATTTCCTTTTCTTATGTTACTGCCTTAGCTAGAACTTCACATAGAGTATTCAAAAGAAATGGTGAGAGAGGACATCTTTCTATATCTGATCTTAGTGAGAAAGGTTTGAGTTTCTCACCATTAAGAAATATAATGTTAGTTGTATGTCTTTTATATATATTGTTTAACAAATTGATGAAATTTCCCTCTGTTCCTAGCTTACTGAGAGTTTTTATCATGAATAGGTGTACGACAATTTTTAAACAGATACATATGTAGTTAACTATTATAATTTATGTTTTAAAATTGTTAGAGAGTTAATATCAAGAATCTGAAACAGCAAGTATATTAATGGGATGTATGCGTGATTTTCAGGGACTTTTTGTGCAGTCTGTGAATATCTAGATTTTGAAAACTGGTTTAACTATTAATTATCTATGTAACTTTGCACAATTCACATACTATTTCTAAAGCCCATTTTTTAAACTGTAAAATGATAACATTGGCACCAAATTCGGGTTGTTAGGTGATTAATTGAAATGAGACATGCAAAAGCCTCTGTGTTGTACCTTAACCTGAATAAATGCTCAAAAATGTTTAGCACTAATGAAGATGGAAGTGGATGTACTTGAAGTCTAATGAGATTAAAATAATTATTTTTGAAACAACCCATTCAAAAAATGACTGAATAATGGTATCTATTTTTTAATTTGTTTAATATTTTATCAGGAGTTCTCTTTTTATTTGTTCCTTGTTAGGCCATTTATTTATGTCCTTGGTTAAAAATGAAATATTTTATAAGCTCAGAAGCTACTTTTTCATGACTAAATTTATTTTGTATGGCTATTACACCCTCGAACTCTTTTTCTAAGATGAATAATGCCCATAGATTAATGCTTGAAGAATGTTTTGAAATGATAAAGAGTATAATTGTAAAACCTTGCAATTTCTTTATTTGTAATCCAGAACTATATAAAAAGAGGTGTGGAACAGAATTATTACTCATTACGTGTAACTTGATGAAAATCAGTGGCCTTTACAATGGTCACTAATATCATCATCTCTGGTTTTTAGTGATGCATAGGTCATTTTGTTATTGGCTTCCGCAATTCGAGAGCATAAAATACATGTGACCATCATGCATAATTAGTGACTCCAGGTTTCCATAGTCACTTTGAAATAGGATCTGAACTACTGTCCCAGGATACTACAACATTGTGGTCAATGATATGACAAGCCGAAGTCCTTAAGTGCACACGTATTCAAGTGAGGCAGGTAAGGGAAGGGGTTATTAATAGAATGTTCCAATGTGATTGTAGGGAGCTCCCTTCTTCAGGATCACATATCCACTGCCAGTGTTCAATTGCTGGGCAGAACAGTGCGGCTGTTGGAAGCAGGGGCCCTGAGTAACACCGAAGCAGTCCACGGAGCTCCATACAGCTAGGGATGTGAAGAAGCGGAACTGCAGGAAACAGCTGAAGTTGGTTTTTGTTTGTTTGTTTAATCTGTCAGTTTCATAGCTACAGGCTCTATAAATAGAAATGGCCCCCATTTGTGTTCGTGGAATCACAGACTCTTCCTCTGGGAAATATTGGAGAGACAAAGCCCAGGTTGCCATGATTTCATTGATATTGTCTCCTTTTTACTAATTCTGCACGGAAGAAAAGAAAAAAAAATGTCGAGGGATGGTTTTCCAGACTCCAAATCTCCCTACTTACCAAGAGAAAGATGAATTAAAAAGAAAATGTTTTAGGTGACATTTAGGATTCTAAATCTTCATGTGCATAAACCTGACAACTTGCTGATGATGGCAATTAATTCCTGATTAGTTTTAGCCTTATTTTATAAATGCAAACATTATTAAAAGAAACTTGCATGGAAGAAACATAAAGTCTTTACCAACCTAGTACACTAAGAGCAACATTGTTATGTTTCACATTTTAGTTTGACAACAAAAATATTGCATTTTAAATCAATCGATTTAAAATCCCGATCAGAGCAATCCCATAATACACACACCACAAACGCATACACACATTGTTGAACTAATTAGAATGTTTCAGGTAAAATGGAAATTTATTTATAGGCAGAATGCTCTCTTATATAAAAAATAGGATCTGGATGTATTGTTTTATAATAAATGTTTAGGGGAATTGAGGACAGCTCTGAAATGTTATATTGGTAATGCTAAATGAGACTTGGCATAAGTTTCTTATCCCTAGATCCCAATAAACTTGAAATGGTGTTATTTTGTATCAAAGCAAAAAAGAAAATATACAAGCAAATGTTTTGCTTTGTGGTTAGCAGATTTAAAGTGATAAAATTGCTAAAATAGAATGAATGCACAAAAACAGTGCACAGAGAACTATGGAACTATATCCTTCATTTGGATTATAGTTTGAGTAACTAGCCTGTGATATGCCTAAGGTTGCACTGCTTGGTAGAGTGCTCTGTAAATATCTTACCTTTCCAAAGATCCATACATTTCTTGGCAAGGGATATTTCTTATCCTTGCTTCATAATCTACTCAGTATGAAAGCAGGTCCTGTCAATAATTTTAAGCACATGTTTGATGGTAAATGACCACTGGTATGGTTAAGAAGTATCCACTTTAACACAGAATTTACATTCAATATGAAAAATATTCCCTTACAGACTGTTGTGCATTGGTTTGCTGTGATTTCGAATAGACATACCTGTGATTTAAGTGGAGTTGTTTTCATCTAAGGGTGAATTTAGAAAGCTGTACCAGGATTTTGTTATCTACACCTGTTGTCAATCAGGGCCTAGTAGCTCAGCTGTTGACAGGCAACCCTGGGGACTTGTAGATAACATATGGAAGAGTGGCTATGATGTAATGAAACAAGAGTGTTTAGTCGGGGCAAGGCCACTCGCTGATGGTCTAAATAGTCCTCTGAAGATCTTGAGACACTTGTCCTGGTTGCGGTCAGGCAAGTATTGGTCTGCAGTTGTATTAAATCATGTAGTCTCAGGAAGACGAGGGATGTGTGTTCCTGCCTTGGCAGTGGGGTAAACCACCTTACGGTCCATGGAGTAATAACCTTCAGAGCAGCCACTTTGCCTGCCACCACTGGTATCATTGCCCACTAGCTATGTGTCTCAGCGCCAAGGGATCTGGGCTGGCAGGTGATACCCAGCTTGTAGTTGGAGAGACTAACTCTACCAAGAACCAACTCATGAAAAGCTACACTTCGGCTAAATTTGCACTTTATTTCTGTCATCTTCCCTTTGCCTCAAACAATAGTGTAATTAATCTATCATAGGTTTGGAGTGTTATTTCTTTATTGGCTTATTAAGAGACATTATTCTGCATGCTATTCATTCATGAAATGTCATTATTATAATTTACCATTCCCACAGTGAAACTATGTTAAATATATTATTGGCAAGAACAACATCAATCTCTAAGCATAATTTTCCCCGGACAAAACACATTAAAATTTTATTATTTGTGGAGTTTTTAATCTATGTTTTGAGACTAATCTTTCTAAAAAAATGGATTTCCCATATTATTTGAATATAGCACCAAGTAACCTGTTTCTTATACTATATTTCTCTTTGCATTTGGATAGGTTTTTAGACCACAATTTTTGCTTTTTTTTTTTTTTTTTTTTTAGATAGAGTGAAGGGAAGGAAGGAAGAAAGAAAGAGAGGGAGAGAAACATTGATATGAAAGAGAAACATCAATAAGTTGCCTTCCATAAGGGCCCTGGGAATCAAACCAACGACTATTCAATTTGTGGGATGATGCCCAACCAACCGAGCCACACCAGCCAAGACTTGCCATTTTCTTTTTCTAAAGCGGCACACATCACACCTGAGACAACTGAATAAAAATTTTAAGTATATCTCTAAATGACTTCTTCAATGTGCAGCAACAAATTGTACAATGTGATCCAGTGAGGCTTCTTTAAAAATATGTTTTATGTGTATAAACTATTTTTTTCTATCATCTGGAAAACAATTCTTATGACTGCAAGCTGATTCAGTAAATTTAAGGGGAGGAAATCTCCCAAAATAATCGGGAAAATCCCAAGAGGGCTACTTAAGTAAAATGAGTCAGTAGCTTAGTTATTTACAAGTTATAGAAATATGATGCTTCACAATTCATAAAATTTATTTTTTCTAGTTCAGAGAATTAATAAAAAACTATATGTTGTGCACTGTTATATACTCTTATAAGGATTAACATATTTATATTAAAAAATTTAAATTAACTATTTCATCCTACTTTTTTCTGAACTGAAACAATGAGCTGAAATGCTCATTGACTATTCATCATGTTGCAACTAACTGTTCCGTTTAGTGTACTAATAAGAACTCACTTCAAGCTAAGTTAAAGACGCAGGAAAGAAAGAGCACATTTCGTGTGTACCACGTAAGCTTTCCAGCAGCCCTGCTAGCTCTGGCTCCTCTTTTCTTCCAATCTGGCGTCTGATGTATGTGATAGATCATCTCCACTATTTGTCTCATTTCATTTGTCAGTTGTTTGGCTTTTTTCTGTAGCTTGCTGCCTACCAATTACTCTTATTTCTCTGATCTCTCCCTATTCGATAACACCCTCGGGCATTTATTACTATGCAACACCCATACTTGGTTTTCACCAATTAATGCAGATATCTAGTTTGTCTTGTGATGCCACATGAAATAGTTCTTGTAGCACTTTTGAATGTGTATGACAGTTATTCTTAAATTATTTAAGTGTGAAAAATAATGATCTTTTAATGCCGGTTCAATAAAGTGATTCTGGTTTTAGGATGCTTAGCCACATTCAAGAAATAGAAATTCCCTGTAGAGGGATGGGGACCAGACGAAAGAAGGTGAAAAGGCTAGCTAAAGAACACATTTGCATGGCCCAAAGAGAGACAACAGTGTGGGGATGACGGCTAGAGGGAAAGGGAAGTGGGGGTGGGGAGGAGGGAGGTAGATGGGGCAAATGGGGACATCTGCAACAGTGTCAACAATAAAAGGAAAGAAAAAGAACGAAATTCCTCACAGAAATTTCCTCAGCCCATCATAAGTCAAACAAAGGAAGAAAGGATTCTTCAGAGGCTCATTATAAGGTGATAAAACACTCAGGAAATGGAATAGAAAACACAGTGGTGACTCAGTGTTAGGGACTATTATCTCTTCCCTTTACTTTTCTTCACTACTAACTCAAAAAAATATCTAAAAAATCCATCTAGCAAAATGTGCTTTCTTATTTCCTTTTTAACTTCGTTCACTTACTAACTCATTCGTTCATTCAATACCTATTGAGCACTTCTTCTGTGCCAGATAGAATTTTGGGAAAACAGCAATAAATGGAACAAAGTTGGTGATCATGTCAGGGGAGGAGTCCATATTAGGTGTCTAGTAAAGAGGTGGTAAGTGGGATGAAGTGAAATAAAACAAAAGGAAGGTGATCCAGAGCAGAAACTCTCTGGAGAGCATGGGGTGTAGCATCCCTAACAGGCTGGTAGTGAAGTGGAAGCCTGAATTAATTGAAGGACCAATCCAATTACCTGTACGTGTGATGAGCACCCAGGAAGATGGAAGAGTCCCTGCTAGGACCCAGGCAAGCGCATACTTGATGTGTTTCAGGAAGAATGAGAATTACTGTGGCTATACTCTAATACATTAACCAGAAGAACTTCTGCAAAATGCTAGTATAAAGCTGGGTAAAATGAACAGAAACAAACATTTCAGTGCTCTGAAAATGGCTTACGGTCATATAACAACCACAAACGTATTTATTCTTGAACAAAATGCTGAACTTGGGATAAAAACATGAAATTTGTAGCCTTTTTCCCCTAGTCATGCACCAGTCAACCCCTTATCCTCCTACCTCCCACTGGCTGGCATGAAGGTTCTCCAGGGGTTGGGCGGAGGTCAATGTTGAGTGCTGGCTTCTTTCTGCCACGGACCATGGGGCCTCACTCATTTTTGAGGATTAGACAGGGTAACAGTGCTGTCTGTGGAAGTGACGATTTCAGAGATGCATCATGGGGAAGGCCCCCAGCCCTGCCTGAGGTGGGGCAAACACACACCTGACTGAAGCTCTATGCCTGCACAGAGGAGACCAGAGAGGACGCGGGCCAGCTTCACACTCATGGACAGCCCTGAAGCTCTGCTTATCCTCACTGGGGAGAATCAACAAGAGCCCATGCAAAGCACTAGCCATGGCAGCTGGGAAAATCCTGAGTGCCCTTCCCAAGCCTCCCAGGGGCCCATCAGATAGTTGGAGCCTCCCAGAATCCAGGCACTTGAGGAAAAACTCCATCCAATCGCTGGATGACCAGTAAGTTATACAAACACAAGCGTAAACCCTTAGAGAATGGGCTTAAAAAACAAAACATATCAAGAAGAATCTAAGGAGAAAAACAAGCTGCCAAACATGGCAGGAAAAACTGATTTCACAGATCTAGACCAGGCAAATTACTAAATAGGAAAACAACAAACAAACAAAAAATAAACATTAAAAACTTCGCACTTCAGAAGACACCATGAAGCATTATACTCATGCTGGTTCAAGTAGTTGCGCCCAAAAAGCCCACAGGAGTCTGGCCTTCCTTTTAACCCAGCAGGGACCTATGCAGTCAGTGTGTGTCTCATCAATGGAGTAAAATCTCATCTGCGTTTGGTCCAACTGTTGAGATCTGTTCTCTCCTTTGGCTAAGATCTGTTTGGGATTGCTAATAAAGCTTGTACCTTTTTCACTTGTGCATTTTTTATGACTTTTATCCAAATACTATCTGAAAGTCAGGCAATGGAGAATCTAAGTAGACAGGAGATGAGAGTTTTCCAGTATGGTCCAGGCAATAAATAAGGTTGTCTATATGGAATTTAAAAGCAATAATATAACGGACCAAAAGTTATCGTCATCCTCCAGAAATTCTAAGCAATGCCAGTGACAAAATGCTTATTAATAATAATATATTATTTTAAATTCTGAACAAGTACTGTGTTGTTTTTATAAAGAATGTGTAAAGTTCAAATTAATACATTTTATTACTTATCTTTAAATATTATTGTATGCTCCACATTAACTTTGAGAAATTCTGCTTGTATAGCCATTCTCAAAAGAAGACTGCTATATGCAATTCTTCTGAGAATGTTTGCACCCTGTCAGAATCATTTGCATTCACTTCAAGTGTACAGCTTTTGAACCTGTTTTCTATTTGTATATATTATTGTGTTTATTTTCTTTTATTTTAATAACAAATATATATGTAAAATACACATGATATTTATATATACTTATACACATAGTGAAATGATTGTTTCTGTTAAGCTAATTAATATATCCTTCTCCTCACATATAATTGCATTTAATTAATGTTAAAAATATTTTTTGGTTGTATTTTTTAGCAGTATTCATGTTTCCATTATTTGAAAAGAAAAAAATTATTTTTATGTTTTTATATTTCTTTTTTAATAATTTCTAGATTGTAACTGAAAATAAATAAAAATCATTCATTTATTATATTAATATAATAAATGCAAATTTGCAGTGTTTATAATTGTTTTTTTCACATCTCAGCTCATGCCAGTGATGAATGTATCTCTCAGATACACAACACATATGCTGTAATTTTTTTGACTGTGACCTCCACAGGATTAAAAGTCAAAGAAACCAATTTTCTTTTAGCACCTGCAGATAAAAACACAGCCTTGCCAGTACTTCAATTTTGGCCCAGTGTGACCCATTTTGGGCTACTAATCTTCAGAACTGAAAGATAATAAACATGTTATTTTAAGCCACTAGGTTTGTCATAATTGGGCTGCTAATCTTCAGAAATGAAAGATAATAAACTTGTTACTTTAAACCACTAAGTTTGTCATAATTTGTTACATCAGCCATAGAAAACTAATACATATTTGAAAGCCACTCAGAATTATATTAAAATTTTGTATTTTCATTTATGAAATAGGTTGTAAAATAACATTTTTATGAACTTTTGCAAAATTGATTCTTCCATTATTGTTTTTTCCCATTTGTTACCTAGTGCTATGATTTTATTAATTTTAATTTCCAAAAGGTTTTGTATTTAAAATTTAAAAAATGACTCTTTAATCAACTGTGAGTGAATATAGACTGACAAATCTGGATACGCTGTCTCTTGAACATACATTTGCTAAGACCAGTTCTACAGAACTCACTGGCATATCTGGATATGTTAAGACTCAAAAACAGAAACTGCACTCTTACTTGTCCTTTTCTCTTCAAAAATACATTGAGTGCTTAGCATGTATTCATAAAGCTATTTTCCTTTCTCTAACATTTTGTTTCTGTACCACTAAATTTTATTTATGTGTTTATTTGTTCATTTTTAAAATTTTTTGTACTGTCTTGCTTATACATCTACAGTGGTTAATACAAGAAAATTTCCTCTGCCTGCACATTTCTGGGTATACATGTTATTTGTTTCATAACATAATTATTAAAAATAATTTTTCCATTTATAGATGTTAAAAAATGATCTACTCTTTGTGTCAAATAACCACATATGCCACATATTTGAGCAATCACACTCAATACACACTCACAAAACATTCTTTCTAAGTTTTGTACATTTTGAAATAGATTATTTCTTTAATATATGATTTTTCTTGTTGCAATATGACTCATTGCTACCCTGTAACAGCGTAAAACAGCAAATCAAGGAACTGGAATAACTATGACCTGGAAGAGAAGTTAATGTAATAAAAACTAGGTCAAAGGAATATATTTATATCTATAAAAGTCAGTCAAGATTTCTATTTCTTTTTTAGGAATGCTTTATGATTAACAAATAAACAAAAATGATATTCCTTACAAAATATATTAGAGATGATACAAAAGCAGGTTTATCCCTATAAAGGCTATTATTTTACTTTATCTCCCAGCTTTAAATTTCAATCCAATTTCAATTTGGAAAGTTTTCCATATAAACTAAATAGTAATTGTGAATAATACTGAAGTGAAGATGAAAGCGCAGATATCTCTTCAAGATCTTGATTTGAACGCCTTCGGATATATACCCAAAAGGGAAATTGCTGGATTATATGGTTATTCTATTTTTAATTTTTTGAAGAGCATGTATACTGTTTCCTACAGTGGCTGCACCAATTTGAATGCAATGTAATATTTTTTAGCCTTAAAAAGAGAAGAAAATCCAGCTATTTGTGACAACATGATGAACCTGGAGGTCATTATGCTAAAAGAAATAAGCCAGACACAAGAGAACAAATACTATGTGATCTCACTTATATGAAGCACCCCAAATAATCAAACTCTGAGAAGCAGAGTCAAATAGTGGTCACTGAGTGCTGGGGGGGTGGGAAAGAGGAAGGTGTATGTCAAAGGGTAGAAAGTTTCAGTTACGTAAGATAAGCAAGTCCTAGAAGCCTAGTGCACAGCATCAAGCCTGCAGTTAGCAACACCGTATTGTGTACTTATTTTTTTTCTAAGAAATTAGAACTCCATTGTATCTATCTTATCACAAAAATAAATAAAGGAGCGGGAGAAAAGTTTGGAGGTAATGGATCTGTTCATGAAACTGATCGATGGTTTCACAAGTGTATACAATTGACTTGAACCACAGAGGGGTTAGGTACACTGACCCCCTGTACAGTTGAAAATCTTCATACACCTTTCGACACCAACCCCCCGGCCCCCCAGCCGCAAACTAACTACTAATGGCCTGTTGTTGACTAGAAGCTCTGCCAATGACATCAATGATCAATTAATACATATTTTGCATGTTATATGTATTATATACTGTAAGCTTGTGAAAAGATACTATTATGGCTATCATAAGAGAAAATACATTTACTGTATTGTACGTATTTCTTGAAAAAATCCACATATAAGTGGTCCTGTATAGTTTCCTTCTTTCTTTTTTTTATTGTATTTTTCCATTACCATTTATCCCCCTCATTCACTCCCTTCCTGTGCAATCTCCATATTGTTGTCCATGTCCATAAGTGTTTTCTCTTTTTTGCTTGATCCCTCCACCCCCAACCACCCCTTCCATAGCTGTCATCCTGCTCTCTGTCTATGGGTCTGTCTCTATTTTGCTTGTTAGTTCAGTTTGCTAATTAGATTCCACATATGGGTGAAATCATATGGTATTTGTCTTTCTCTGACTGGCTTATTTCACTTAGCATAATGTTCTCCAGGTCACAAAATGGAAGAACACATTCGCTGATACATCTGATAAGGGATTAATATTCAAAATTTATAAAGAACTTATAAAACTCAACACCAAAAAAACACATGATCCTATAAAAAATGGGCAAAGGAGCTGAACAGACACTTCTCCAAAGAGGAAATGCAGGTGACCAATAAACAGGAAAAGATGCTCAGTGTCACTAATTGTTAGGGAAATGCAAATTAAAACCACGATGAGATATCACCTCACACCAGTCAGAAGACTATCGTGAATAAATCAACAAACGATTGCTAGTGAGGATGTAGAGAAAGAGAAACCTTTGTACAATGTTGGTGGGGATGTAGACTGGTACAGCCACTGTAGAAAGCAGTATGGAGATACCTCAAAAAATTATAAATGGATCTTCTTTTGTCCTAGCGATCCCACTTCTGGGAATATATCCAAAGAAATCCAAAATACTCATTTGAAAGAACATAAGCACCCCCATGTTCACTGCAACGTTATTTACAACTGCCAAGATACAGATGCAGCTCAAGGGTCCAACAGTAGATGAGTGGTCCTGTGCAGTTTAAGTCTATGCTGTTTAAGAGTCAATTGTACCTGCCTCCAAACTCATCAAACTGCATATATTCATTAAATATGTACAGTTTTTTTATGCCACACCTTAATAAAGTGTTTTTTAAGTCACATCCATGTTTTCATTAAATATGTACATACATACATGCATATCTCTAGAGTTTCCAATTGTATTAGTACATTTAGTCCCCATAATAGAGAAGTAAAGTACTTTCTGTCTCATCAAGTATCATGGTGATTGGATACAGTGACTTCTCTTGCCTTTTAACTGCATTCTATCACACGGCTTTGGTCCAATGAACAATGAATAATGTTTTTCTTGAAAATAGGAAATGTTGAGATCTTTCATGTCTGGCTAATGTTGACTCTAAAGTTTGTTGAATATTGAACCATCTTAAAAGGATTTGTAATATGTCTCCCAATTGACAAATTTACAGTTTATATGAAAACATCTTTCTTTTCATTGTAAAGCAGTTTCATTAACTGCATTACTATTTAACAAAAACATAATTAGAATTAATATGGTCAAAACTGAAGAGAAAATATACTAATCAAGCTTAATGGTATTGGGAGAATTTCTCTCAATTTTAAACCAACATAAGTTTAGGAAGCAAAATACAAGAAAGCATTCCAGTTATGTAAAGTAAGAGAGTTATAGAAAATGTCAAATTATCTAAAAAGTTTTGTTATTTAATTGCCTTATAAATATTGACATTATTCCTTAGAGATTCTAGCCCTTTCCTGGTTTCTAATGTATTTAACGAATATTTATTATGTACCTACCAGGTGCAAATGAAAGAAGGGTAACTCTTCAGATAAAACTGTTAACTTCAATGAGTTGACAATAAGGATGCATATTTACAATAATCACAAATAAGTAAACAAAGAAAACTCTAAATAAAACATAACAAAACTAATTTAAAATAAATGTTGTGAAGGAAATGCAGAGAGGGAACACAAATGAGAAAAACCTTACCCCAAGTGGGGGAGGGGAGATGATCAGGAACCACTCCTGAGGGGATTATGTTTGATCAGTCTTCTCAGGGTGAATATGAGAACAGAGGAATAGTTTAGGTGACACCTGTTTCTGAAATACCAAATAACCTCACTTATATGTGGCATCTAATGAGCAAAATAAACTAATGAACTAAACAGCACCAGAGACATGGACACATGGAACAGGTTGACATATGTCAGAGGGGAGGGGGTGGGAGGGGCTGGATAAAAGAAGGCGAAGGGATTAACGAAAGAACACATAAGCATATCTCATGGACACAGAAAACAGTGTGGTGAAGGCCAGGTTGGCCTCCCGGGGCTGGAGTGGGCAAAGAGAGAACAAGTGAAGGAATTCTGTAATAGCGTCAACAATTATATATATATATAATAACAGTGCATAATATATACATACACACACACGCAGGGTCCAGCAGAAGTAACACCACTGAGTGTGATTGGTAAGGTAAATGAACGTCTTGCACGAGGTGGACAGCAGACTGAACATTTCACCTAAAATGTCATATGGTGTGCTTGAGTATGATATTGTTATGTTACATAATTATATGCTTATGGTTTTGTGTTTGTGCTGGACCCTGTATATCCTGAAATGAAAGAAAGAAGAAAGAAAGACAGAGAGAGAGGGAAGAAAGGAAGGAAGGAAGGAAGGAAGGAAGGGAGGAAGGAAGGAAGGAAGGAAGGAAGGAAGGAAGGAAGGAAGGAAGGAAGGAAGAGGGAGGAAAGGAGAGAGAGAGAGAGAGAGAGAGAGAGAGAGAGAGAGAGAGAGAAGGATATTCAAGCCATTGAATTGAAATGACTGAACAACCACAACTTTAAAGTGGCTGGAGCACTGAGAATAAATGAGGAAATTCCAGAAGGGATGCAGGCAAAATCAGAGGACGTGAAATAATGAATAACTAAAGGGTTCTTCTGTGCAGATTTCCACCACTGCATGAGTTTTTTGCTACTCTTGTGCCTTTAAAAAATACAGTCTGATGTTTCATCTGACAAACAATTAAATTCTGGAAAAAAACTTAGAATTTTACTCCTTTGTAATTTATATGACTCCCTCACTGTGATATGAAATAAATGTTGATAGATATTTACTAGGTAATTTAAAAAACTTTGACATTTAGGTAGTCCATCTAAGGAAAATAACTAGACAAACCAAAGTTTTGCATTTTAATCATTGTGCTATTGAATAACAGTATTTGCTAAACCAAATCTGATATCCTATACAAACATGTTGTAGTCACTACTGCTGTGTAGTCTCTGGAAACAGAAGAGACAACTGGAAAAGTATGGACCAATAAGAAGCAGGTATATCACACCCCTGTCTTACAACTTTAGGAGTAATTTCATATATATTTTTTAAAAGTTGATAATTTGCATAGCTTATGAATTATACTCAGAATATGACTCAGAAACTCAATAGCAAACACTTTGTAACAACCTAAATCTTCAACCGCACCAGGACACGTGGATGTATTTATTTTGACTTTACTCAGATTAAAGCCTGACAGAGCTTTGAAGCCTTATACAGCTATCAGTACATACATAATGCTAAACATAGTTTGCAGGATACTATATAACTGAAAAATCTCAAATTCAGTTTTGCATTTGTCTTAAGGATCTGATAACTGGAGATCCCTAGAAGTTCTCACGTGTTACGAGAACTTACGGTGTCAGAAAACTTCCCATTACAAAACTAACAGGCACTTGTTGAACCACATAATAAAGCAAAAGTGGCTGATGTTTGCATACAAGAGAAAATAAAGCCACTATGTAAATTACTTTCTATCCAAATTTTGGTAAAGTCTTAAGAAAAAATCCATAAAGTATACATATTAAATTCTCCTTAATTTAATGACAAATCTTACTTACATGTAGTCTGATTTCCACTGAGTGGAAGGTTCCTATTCTTAAGGGTCCCTGGAACTCTTCCTGATTTAAATCATCCCTAAATAAGTCTATGTTTCTCAGCTTCTGCAGAATTAGTGACTATTGTTACTATCATTATCATTAACAATTTTTCGTTAAAGAACCCTGTCAACTCCACGTTCATGCACAATGTTTTGAAAAGTCAAGTTGGAACTTTAATATTTTATCCATTCTTCTACACATATTTCTTCACACTGTATTCCCTATACAAGAAAGCATAAAATGCACAAGATGGCCACTATCTCCAAAGACCGTAACTTTACCTATTTTTAAGTTTATTACTTTAATTTTCAAATCTCAATGAAGTACTTCCATGGGTATATCCACTGCTCAAAATAATGACTCATCTAAGCTACTATTTTTTTTCCTAATAGATTTTCTCTAGAGTGTATTATGTGTCTACACATGTGTGTAAACTTATGTTTATACATATATACATACATGCACATAAATATACCGCATTGAACTGCTAGAAAGCCAGTCCTCTGAGTTCAGGGTAGATATTTTTGCCTTAGTTCTCCTGCTGCCTAATGGAGTTCTTTGCACATGTTAATTGAGCTAAATTTCTTCAAAGATTAGATTATCCTCTTGCTCAGTCTTTGTAAGTGACTAGAGTCTGAATGCGTCATGAGACAAGCACGAGCTTATATGGTATAAATCCAGCTGATAATTCTCCAAGTCAGTTGTGAAAATTTGCTTTTGTTGTGAAAGTAGATTCATACATTTCATTGTTGTATTCGCTTTGATTTTGTAATTTCTATATCTTTTGTGTCAACTATATTAAAAGGAAAGTAAAGGTGAAACACGTTATATTCATTTAAAAAGCATATTTAAAAAGTAACTGAATGAACACAGAATGCCCAAGCCCTGCACTACATTCCCAGAGCTCGTAGTTGCACTGCCGAACAATCGCTGTGAGTGGGAACACATTCTGGATATTGACATTCAATATTTTTAACCTTTTGTCAGTAGGTGATGAATTAACTCAGCTCCAAGGCTTTTCCAGCTGACAGTGAGAGCTGAATTAACTCATTTCTCACTGTAGGGAGAAGAATCAGATTCAAGGAGAACAACCAATAGAAAAAACAAAGTGAATTAAAAATAAAATTAGTGCACTAGTACTTCGGCACTGCTAGGCCTTCCGGAATCTCAGGGATAATTAACATTCTTAATATAAAATATTGATGTTATGCAGTATTAATGCAGGATCACAGTGAGGATTGACAGTGTTTAATGTTTCATAGCAGCCTCCAAGCTGAGCATAGAACTTTCCACAAGCAAAGGAATTTAATTTTAGATTCAAAAATATTAAAACCCTCTGGGATAAAATGCAATGAGCTATTTCTTCCTTTCTGTGTTTGCTATCTTACCGTACTGCTATGCAACAAGGCTGCCTCATTTTAAATCACTGCTTGCCAATAGTTTGTACACTCGAATGTTTCTTGACTTTGGTGCTTTGCTATTTAGAAAAAATAACTAATATAAATCACACCATTGCCTAAATAACTTAACTTACTAGGAATTGTGACATTTTTACTTTCTAGTCTTTCATAAATGCTGCATGTATTTTAAAACTCTCCCTATACCTAGTAGGGTTTTAATAACTCTACAGTATAATCCAACAGAAAATACAGAATATTTCTTAATCTTTCTCATTAACTATTAATTTTCATCATAATTAGTTGGTGTCTGGCAAATTCCAGTGTTCTCTAATAAGTATTGTTTTATTTCTCTATGATTCCACAGATCTCTATATCTATCTATCTTACAAGTCTGGGATTGTTATGTTTATGTTTTTAATATATTTTAGTAATCAGCTTTTCAAATCACAAATGATTCCAATTTAATGCAGTATGAGTATCCCCAAGCTGCCTCTTGTGCCTTTTGAATGGACTCCATAGTCTTTTTGTAGCTTCCATTCTTTAGAGTCAACAGTATTTCCCAAAGTTATCTCATGCATTTCCTGCAGAGCACCTAAGTGTGCCTTTTTTTCTCTGAGGCTGACCATTAGTTGTATTATGGAAAGACATTTAATGAACAAAAATCTCACTGTTAGAGGGGATTATGCTACAGGGTTGCTAGTGCCCTTATATTTTTTAAATGCACAGTGTTAGAAGATGCATTCAATAATAAAAATATTTTAAAATTGCATTGCTTTATTTAGTTCATATGTAACATTTATACTTTTTTATATTTTACTTTGAAACTCTATTTCCTACACTATATTAACATAATTACTTATTTTCTTTATCCTACAGTATACAAAATTTTCATGATGTATCCACAGTATAAAAATAGCAGTAACATTTGAAATTTCTTCTTTTGCATTTATTTTGTCTTTAGATGTATTGCTTTGAGAAGGTATGAACAATTGAACTGATTTTTTTTCCTATATGAGGTTACATCGCCGAAATTGTATGCAATTAGCTTTATTTGTTTTATATAATTTTGGTTAAGAATTTTTTTTTTAAATTTTGTTTTCCCCCTCTTCTTATAAATAATAACTATTTTTAGTATTTTCTGCTTGGTGTTCATTTGCCTTTTTATAAATAAAACCATGGCGTATGTGTGTGTGTGTGTGCTCGCTTTTCCACTTCGTTATTCAAAAGGCAGCATCATACATACTCCGTTTTGTGTCTTATTTTTTCAGTCAACAGTATACATTGGGAATCAGCCCATATCAGTCTGTGGGCCTCTTGCTCACGTGGTTTTGCAACAGTGTAGCCCTCAGCTTTGTGACTGTGTGTGTGCGTGCGTGTATAACCTAGTCTTTTAGGGATAGGGATTTTGATTGTTTTTAACACTGTGATTTGTTTTTACAAATACTACTACTGTAAATAACTTTGTTCACAAACTAGTTTGCAAGTGTACCTTTAGAGTAGATTTTTAGAAGTGGGGCTGATATACCAAGATATAGATGCGATACTGAGATAGATGCGTATGTCATTTCCCTAGATGTCACCGAGTTTCTCTTTAAAGAAGTTGTGGCATTTTGCATTTTCATCAGTGGTACATTAGGCATTTTTCAAAGGAGATATTTTGCCACTCTGACAGGTGAGAAATCATACTTTTATTCTGATTTTCCCTTGTTATATGTAAAATTGTTTCATTTTAATTTTATGGAGCCATTTGTATTTATTTTTCTGTAACTAGTATGTCATATTTTACCTGCTTACTATATGCTCTTTGGTCTTCATAGCCTCTGTTTTTAGAAACTTCTTATAAATTAAGTGTATTACCTTTTGTATGTGATATATGCTAGAGATATATTTTCTCCACTTGTCAATTGTCTTTTAATTTTGCTTAGGGAAGTTAATTTATTATTTATAATGAAGTATCACTATAATCATCTTTTAATTGCCCCTCATTTATTTATTCTGTTGCTAAACAGTATTGTAAATCTCTATATTAAAAGATGGGAATATAATAATAAATATGATGAATATTTGTTGTAAAAGACAAATATTAAATAGGTTTAAATATAATGAAAGTTCTATATTTGAAGATGCACACAGAATATACAAATATGTAAGAACTTATACTTTTTAAGAATATTATACCAATATTTGCATCCTACACTCTAAAAATTAATCATTAAATGGTTTTCATTTATTTTTTCATAATATATAAATTTGTAATTGGTATCTACAGAAGTCAGAGAGCTTATATTGGACTACTAGATTAAACTTATAAATTACTAATACGAATTTTTTCTTGTGTAGGTACAATGAAGGGATTGGTACTGTACTTAACCTTTTTCAAAGAAAAAGAAGTATAAAGCCCAGAAAAAATAGCTGAAAAAGTGAATTTCAGAAAGAGGGAAGCACAGTACTCGGTCAGGGACTGCTTAATAAAACCAAATAAGGTGAATTTTATAATTGTACTAGTTTTCTGCCTGCAAATATTCCCCAGCCTTCAGTGTAGAATCTCACTGAATTGAGGAGACAGGTTTTGGAATTTAAGGTAGTGAAGACAGCTAGAGTTTGGACAGCAAATCACTTTAGAGGGGAGAATTATGGTAAAAGAGACACGGAGAGAGAGAGTCAGAGAGTTAGAGACAGAGAGAGCACAGGTGCCATAGATTATCTCCAAAGAGGTTCCTTGAGTATTTTACTGAGCAGTGACTTGTACATGATTGTGGGAGAACTGCCCCAAACCAGTAAAGATCATCGAGAAAAAAGAAGTTTGGAGAAAAATCTCTGAAAGCCATAGGGCCAAAAATCTGTGCTCTGACCAGCTCAAATAGAAAGTCTTGTTAATCTTTAGATTCCTCAAATGGGCTTTGCCCCATGGTGAGAACAAATGAGCTCTAGATTAAAGGTTGCTCTGAAATACCCTAAAATGTTTAAAAGCAAGCCTTGAAAAGATCTGAGTCCAAAAACTTACCCACACCCCAGAGCAAATCCCAACCACATTTGAAGACATGAAACAAAATTTACCAATTAGTAACACAGGGTCAATAATGCCTAGTGTGTCCAATAAAATATTACTTGGCATGCAAAAAATCAATTAAAAATCTATAACAAAAATAAACAGACCCAGAAATAACATAAATTATGAATTGGCATACAAGAAAAATGGCCAAAAACATGAACATATTTGAAGATATAAAAAGACAAATCAAATATTTGGAAATGAAAATGCACTAAAAGGATATTACATAAACCACCACAAAATCAAAATCCAATAACATCCAAAAGATATTATTTCATGAGTTACAATAATTATATGAAATTTGTTTACAATGCAATAGAGTTCAAGATTTTAATAGAGGTCAAGATTTTGTTTTCATTATGTTAAGTTTTTAAATTTAATTTCCCCCTTTCTATAATAGAATCCATTCTCCAGTTAAGGCATGGCATATTTTCTACAAGTGAAAAATTTTCAGCAGAACCAGCAAACATTCTCACAACATTCTGCTATTTTGAGACACACATACTATTTAATTTTTATGTAGAGTAGTTTTGTTTTTGCATTTGATTACTTCATTATTCCTTTATATAGGTATAATGTATAGGATGTTATAGAAATTTACATATATCATTAAGTTTCCAAGAATTTTTTTCCATTCCATTTTTATAATACAATAAAAAGTAAATCAAATGCATAATCTCCACAGTGTGTAGACCTTGATTTTTAAAGAGGTCAACTTTTTTTCATATAAAAAGTCTTTGTGGTGATATTTTTAATAATCATCACAGAGATTTCTTATTGTGAATCTAATTTCTGTTTCTAAAATTAGAAAAAGATTGTCAGGAAAAAAACAACTGGGAACTCAAGAAATAAAGGCAATATTAAAAATATAGGAACAAGGAATTTTAGGCTCCCAAAATGGTCTTTCCTCTCTTGCTTCCTAATTTTTAAAAATCTTATTGTATGCTCCATTCCTGGATTTAATTCTCGTGTCTTTAATTTTGTATTTCTTTTTTAACTTTTGGAAAGTTTAGGAAAGCAACATAACTGAGATCATAATATAGTAAGTGATTTTTCAGATAGCACTGCGACAGTAAGCTAAACTGTCTGCCTTCAGTAGTACTTCCAGGTTTACACAATTTATAGCTGAAAATGTCATGCCTTGCATTCAGACAGAATATACACATTCAGACCCAATGCTGTGAAATTTCATCCCATGGCACCCAGGTCTTATTCGCTAGAGGCTAGGGTGCACTTCCTCCCACAGAAGTGTTGCATCTGGCACAAGAACGACATAGAAATAAATTTCTAAGCTTAAACAGATGAAACCAGGTACTGAAAGGAAAAATCACAAACCCCGATTTAAAGTCCAATACTTGTCTTTTTGGCTTTCAAATTCAGTGTATTTCTATATTTGTAATTTGGGCACTGGGTCAGATTTGATCATTTTGTCTATTCAGTCAAAGTTTAATATTCTACCCCTCTATACACATTATAGTATTTGCTTATTGCAAATATGCTTTGTTGTGTAGACTGACAAAATTGCATTTGGATATTGTTACTCTGCTGACCTTCATTTAGGAGCCAAAGATTTCAATTATTACTAAACTAATTTTCTGACGTAAAGAGAAGCTATGTATAAAATTCTCTTGAGTTAGAGCTTCCTCAAGATAGTACATAACTGATGAAGCACTTCTAATTTGTTACATCATATTCTTCTATTTGCTTCTCTTCTAGGAAATATCTGTTATCTTAAAATTTGGTACTTTCCCTGAAAAGTGATGACTGTTTCTTACCTTAAACTATGAGGGGGAAGATCACTATGTTCATAATAATTCTTATTTTACCTCTTTCCTTCCCTCTCACCCACGGCTATCATTGCTGACACCATTCTCTCTCTCTCTCTCTCTCTCTCTCTCCTTTTCCCAGTCATCTTCAAATGCCCTTCTGCCTTCACCTCTGCTATGTATTCCTTGAGGTTGGTTTTCCCATGAAATATAAACATTTCTTCAGATCATGTTAATCCAAAAGGTAATAATAAGTACATGTAAGCAAAGCTAGCTCTTGCTATATGAAAATAAAAATGGGAAAGGTGGTATAAAAGGAAGCATTTTTCTTCAGTTAGTTTCCTTTTTCTTAAGAGCAACTGAATTGACATTTCAAAAAGATGCATTAATGCAGTGAAAGGGAAATCGGGTCAAGTTAAGGAGACCGGTTCTGTTCTATAGAGAACCAGGTTTGTAGCAGCATCCACAAAGCCCAGAAAAAGAAAGTGGATGAGGAGATGAAAGAAAAAAATAAAATCGGTGTAGTTATGTTAGTAAAAGAACCTGGAATTTATAGTCCTGAATCCTCACATTTTAGGGGTCCTTATGTAAATCATCCCTTTATTTTATCAATTTCTGTGTTTAGTCCTTGATCTTCACCTTTTCCAATATTTAATTGCATCATTCTCAGGATTGTTGATAAGAGAGTTGAGGTGGGATTTCTGAAACAAGAGCTAGATCTGTCAGAAGCATCTGGAGCACAGATTTCACAACAAATTAACTCAGACACTGTTTATGCTTATGAATAGCCACTTAGATAAACCTGTTTAGGACACGAAGAATAGAACACAGTTCTCTTAGTCAATAGTCACCAGAAACATGTAGATATTCAAATCAATGTTTATGCTAATTGAAAGGACTTAAAATTTTAAATTTATTTCCTCGGATGCACTAGTTACATAATCACTGGCCAACAGCCACAAGTGGCAAGTAAGAACCATATTGGAGAGTAGAGATATTAGAATATTTACACTGTTGCAGCAAGGTTTTTTTTTTAATAGTGAAGCTAGTATTTACTTAGTACACAAAAATTTGAAACATTTAAAGGTAAAGAGCATGATTTCTTTGTAAAACAAAGCTTACCAAGATTATTTACAAGGGTGCTTGCCTTCTTTTCATCAAATTAACTAAGCTACGATATGAAGCAAACATTACTTCTATGCTTTGGTGAACTATAATGTTTTCTTTTTAATTGATTTAATCTTTTTTGTATTTTTTTCCATTACTGTTTAGTCCCCTTATACCCTAGCAACCACCACACTGTTGTCCATGTCCATGAGTCCTTTTCCCTTTTTGCTCAATCCCTCTACTCCCTAACCACCCCCCACCCACTAGCTGTTAGCCTGCTCTCCATCTGTGTGTCTGTCCCCATTTTCCTTGCTAGTTCAGTTTGTTCATTAGATTCCACATATGAGTGAAATCATATGGTATTTGTCTTTATCTGACTGCCTTATTTCACCCAGCATAATGTTCTCCAGGTCCATCCATGCTGTTGCAAAGGGTAAAACTTTCTTCTTTTTAATGTCTGAGTAGTACTCCATTACACAAATGTCCCGTAGTTGTTTTATTCACTCATCTACTGATGGACACTTGGGCTGCTTCTATATCTTGGCTATTGTAAATAATGCTGCAATGAACATAGCGGTGCTTATGTTCTTTCAAAATAGTGTTTTGGGTTCCTTCTGATATATTCCCAGAAGTGGGATCGCTGGATCAAAAGGCAAATCCATTTTTAACTTTTTGAGGTATCTCCGTACTGCTTTCCACAGTAACTGCACTGGTCTTCATAAGACAGGGAAGATCTGTACCACACAATGTTTAGAGTGGAAATAACAGAAGTAGATCTTAGAAATGGAACATATTACCTTTTCGGCTTTCCAAATATTAACTCTAAGTAAGTTTTCCCTAAAGCACTCTTAATATGAAGTAGCACAGCACAATTGCGTTAAGTATCTGCATGAAGACAGACTGCTTAGGAACAACCTGGACTTTCACTATTTACTGACTGACTGTGTCTTTCCAAGTTACTTTATCATACAACATCTCAATTTTCTCTCTGAAATATGGAAATGCTAATAGGAGATATATCAGAAGGCTGATTTAGTTTAACGCATGTGAAATACTTCCCAGAACATGACAATTTCCAAAAAGGTATTAGCTATATTTATTTTTATTCTTCTTCTATAGTTAATGTATATGTTAAATAAGAATAATGACAACAGTTCTCATTATTAAGCCAATAATACAAACTATGGAATTTTACCAGTTAGATTTATGGAACACTGTGCATTTTAGACAACTGCTATACATAGTAATTGGAAACATCACGATCTGTTTGAAAATTATAAACTCTAAGTGCTATAAACTATTTATCTTATTCATTTATATATAAACTGTGCCAAAGAGAAAAGTTATGGAAGTCTTCCAGCCTCTGTTCCACCCACAGTGCATCCATCTAGCAAGTCACAGAGAGAACGGAGTACGATGGTGCTAACTTTCCTGTATTCACAGTTATTTGTTTTTATAATAACTATTTCAAGTAAAATTCTTTTGAGTTGATTTTCAACTGCAACGAAAAAATAGTCAGGACATTTATTTCAAGGACTTATTAAAAAAAATCAATCCTCGTAGTCTTTGAAGTGTTTCAGACAGCCATTGAAAGCCTAGATCTGAAGCACCGAGAGTTATTCTCCTGGCTCTTAGCCGCTCATTAGTTTGATGTATTTCTTGCAGACGCCATTACTGCCAGGCCGCTGATCGATTATGGTGCATAGCTTGACCTCATTATTAGATGGCTCTAATTATTTTGGGTAGGTATTGAGAATTTTAGTCTCAGAAAGCAAATGCTAGGAAGGATTTTATCTCTAAACTGTGTTTTAAGCCACTAAGATTATTTTGGTACTAATGTGATTAGCAAGTATTTAAAGTAATAGCTAAAAATTCATATTTGATCTAAATACACAGCTAAGAAATTTCTTGGAGTGTATCCCTAAAGAATAACAATATTGTTCCTGTAAAATTGGTAATTTAATTTTATTAACAAAAAACAGTAAAACTGATTTGACTTATGTTCAAAATAAGAAATTCAAAATTCTAGTTCATGAACAAAAAGAACCAAAAATGAGCATAGTTAAAAATAAGCAAATAATTCAGTCATTTTTATGTAAAAAGCTTGTATTCCACACACTCATGGAGTTCTCTCTTATCAATATTATTCTGAACAAAGACAAGGTAATTTTTTCATTTCTTCTTTGTTTCAGAGAGATATATTCTTTAGGAAAACTCAGTACTTAAATATTACTATTTTCATATGAAATAGTGAATAGGTGCTATAGGAAGACACACTATGGTCATATCAAAGCTCTTTTTTTCTCATTTTAAAAGTCACATATATATCATTGAGTTGCATCATTTCCCTGAGTTTAGTATGCTAGTAAATATACTATTATTAATATATACTGTTTAGCATATTGCCTTAGCCTAATGCTTCCTCGGATGCACTGTGTGTTACAAAGTAAAGAAATAGGAAAACAAATGGCAATGTGACATGTATATGAATACTCCTTTTATAAAAGAACAGAACAATTTTTGAAAATTACAATTTTTAATACATCACCAGATATATTTTTAAATATGCCAGTGCATTTTCCATGAAGTTTGGGAGAGCAGGTTCATTTTCTACTTTGGTCGTACCATTAGAACTTTTTGTGGAGAAGATGCATCATTATGAAAATAAGGTTATGCATTTGGTCCCATTCCCTAGGATGGTATAAATAATATATCTACATCCTTGGGGTAAAGTAGAGATATATTACACAGAGACTAAGATTATCTATTTGCCAGTGTTATAGATGTTATGGAGGAAACAATGTGGTACCAATAAATTTGACTATAATACTTTTGCATTTATCAGGCTCATTTTACAAATGTGGAAATGAAACAAAAATATTAAATAAATGGCCCAATTTCTCACAGCTCATAAGTGCAGAGACTGTATTCTTAACCACTACAGAATAATGACACTGTAGGGATATTTAAAGGGAAACAAAGAGAACTTAGGACAAATTTATGTAGGTGAATAGTAAAGAGAAAAGGAGAAACCAAATTTAAGAGAATGGCTAGGAAAAATATATAGTATGCCAGAATGGTATTTAAAAATATGCTAAAAGGGACTTTTGGTCTTAACAATTAAAGACATTGTAAAAACCTTTCATAGAGCAGACAATCTGCTCCAGAAGAAAATCAGGTTTTGAGAGGAAAGGGCTGCAATGATCATGGACAGCTGATTTTTCTTACCTCCTTCAGGAGAGAAATTAGAGAGAGTGTGAAAACATGAGAGCAGTACTATTTTACATCCCTCCCACACCGAAGGGATCACTGGGAATAGGGAATGAGTCTTTTCCTCTAATACATGCTACCTTAAGCTTCCTTGACTAGTAACCCAGATGACTAACTCAATATTCACTTCTATTATAGTTTTAAATTTCTGTCATGGAGATCTTCCTCGGCTGTCTAGACGGTGTTAAGCAGAGTTAGTATGTATGCTTCTCCTCATGGAATACTCTTGTCCATTGTGAAATTCGGATTGACTTCTTTGTGCCATTTATACGTGCCACCACAGACTTCCGGTATGTAGTGTGTTAAATGACTATAAATTTATTTGGGCATTTGCTGACACACATCACACATTTTCCTTCTGTGTCCCACAAAAATATTCTCTAATGAGATCTTCACATTTGTTTTGATCCGGGTTCAAGCAATCACAGGACACGGAGGAACAGGCGAGTCAGTTTGGAATACAGATAACGTCAGGGTTTCTCCACAGCGAGGGATCGAGATCGGCAAGCAGAGATATGATTACAAAAATTAAAAGAATTCAATACATGTAGATCAATATTAGTTGAAGTTAAAAGTGGGCAGAATATAGAGACAGGTTTACACCGTTTTGAAGCAAACTTTGAGATTCTGAGTGACAACTGGGGAGAGATATGTAGGTTATTAGCAGGATTCTAATTTGGTGAAAATTAGGATAATAAAGCATCTGAGACCAGTAAGATATGTTATGAGCCCTACCTCCAAGGCCAGTATTCAAAGACTTAACAATATATCCATTGTAGCTTTAGAGCAATCCAAAAGCAGAGCAATAAAAATGACTTACTGCCGAGCCCAATATTTATTGAAGTAGGATAATGACATAGGACTTAAAGTAATAATTGGTATGCCATGGGATAAAGCTAGATGTGGTAAAAAATTGTTAAACATCATTTTTAGAATAACATCCTTAAGTATAACACATATTGAGTAATAGTCATATGTGTAAATGTTTAAATTTGAGAACTGAGAATTACTGTTAAGAACTACCATCAATTTCCTTTATTTTACAGACTCAATCATGGATTCATAGTTTCGTTTAACAAGTATCTGAAAAGCTATTATTAAATTCCAGGAACTATGCTAGATGCAGAAACTTTAGCAGCAAAGGCAGGAGCCACACTGCTGTTGGTAGGGCATTATGAACTTTTTCCCCTAAAAGCCTCCAGTGTTGGCTTAAGATTCATGCTATCATACCATATTATATGAACTCCTTTCTGCAATCACTTAAAGACTTTTCTTTAAATTTCCCTCATTTTAAGATCTTGTTATTAATAGAACTAATCTTTTATCATTCTTGGTGTTTTAATAACCAAGCCTATAATTTTTCAATGCCTAATATTCTTTGTGCCTTGAACTATCTTCTTACTATGAATGTCTTCCACCTTATCTCATTCTCTGTTATAATGATTATGATACTATCCTAGACTTTTAATAGCAAATAGCTAATACCATTAGCTAATATGTCTTCATTATCTAAATTTCAAATGTCCTAATTACTATCAAAATCTATTTTTTCATGTCAGTACCATACTTGATTTCCAATAACTTTTCATTTCCTCTAGACATGCCATCCTTTTCTCAGCACTGTTGCTTTTCTTGTGTTTTCATTTCCTGTTTACTCACCCCAGATCCCACTGTCCATTGTTACAGTTGCTTTCTTGCATACACCCTCAAGTCATTCAATTCTTTCTCTGAAAACAAAACAAAACAAAACAATTTTCACATATTTCAGCCTCTGGCTAAGTATATTAATGTGGCTAGAGGAAAACATATAGCCATACTAATTTAGTTCATTTTAGATTAATGATGTTTTATCTCACATGGTCTACCAAAACTACCTGGGGTCATAACCTATTTTTCTAACCTTCATGTTCTATTTGAAGACCATTTCATGCCTTTTTGTTTCCCTTCGAAATTCCAACACTCTCTCTTGCCTTTTCATATTCACTTAATGACTCTGTTTTCATTTCGTAGTGAATATAAAAGCAGTGAGACAATTATTTTGAGAGCTCTTACTGCCACATACAACATTTCTTCCTCTGCTGCTGTGTAGTCATCAAATCACCTGAAATTAAGAACATTGTGATTGTGCTTATAGCTAATAGCAACTCTTCCTGTTCACCAGAGTCCATGGCTGCTCATCTACTCTAATGCAGGGCTGCAGACGTTGGCTCCTCTTCTGTTCGTGTCAGTTTGCTCTGCTGCACCATTGTGACAAGCACACAGATATAGTGTAATATCCTTTTCCTTACTAATTAAAAAAACTCAAAAGAATCGTTAATAAATTTTTCCTCCACTTATTTTCTGTAAAAATTGACACAGGATATTATTCCTTCTTAAAAAATTTCTTTTCACCTAATATATAGAACAGCATTCTGTTCTCTGGCCATCTCCCTGGCCAATTCTTCTCCATTTCATTTACTGGCTCATTATTACTTCTCCAATTTCTATAATTTATGGTGCCCCAGGGATCATTCCTCAAAGTTTTTTATTCTTTATCTGAATTTATCAGATAATATAATCAAGACTATCTGAAGACTAGAAAATCAGATATACTCTTATAAATTTAAATCATTATTTCTAAAATCTTTTTTTATTAATATCTCCCTAAGGAGAAAAGTTAAAATTGAATTTACATTGTCCCTAATGAGAGAAATTAAATATTAAGGAATAAAGATTTTTCATATAGGTTTGAGATATGGAAAGCCACAGACCACTGTAATGTTAGAGTTTTCCACTCTCCAAGAACCAATTTTTACTTCCTCAAGGAAGATAACACTCCTATTGAGAACACAGGTTTTAAATTTTACTTATGCTCTGATGAATCTCAAATTTACCTCCAGGAACAACCTCTTAACTAAACTCTAAGCTCATAACCAACTTCATAAATGACATCTTTACTTAATGTCCAGTAACTTTCACAATTTGAAAATGTACCAAATCAAAAACTTGATGTACATCTTCCCTCTCCTAAAGTATTTTTTTCCCCTAAAACATTCTCTTCTCAATAAATAGTAAGATAACTGTGACATGAGTTCCTCCCCAAAGCTCTGAGAGCATCTGTCATTTCTCTCTACCATCATTCTGCCCAACATGCTCTACAGGACCAACTTCACAGTATATCTAGACTCTGGGCACTTCTCATTACTCCTATTGCTAAGCAACCCGGAGAGTCCACTACTGTGCTTCAGCTGGGTTAGTGTAGTACCTCCTAACTTCTCTCTCTGATCTCTCCTTTACTTTCCACTCCTCAAGTCTATTTCTGAGTAGTAAATAAACAAATTTTAGTCACATAATAACTTTAAACCTTCTAATAGCATGCCATCTCACTTACAGTGAAAGTCCATAAACTAGCCTGTAAGAACTTAACATGCTTTGCACTTGAGTTATCATTCTGATCTCAACTTTAACCACTGATCCTGCCACTCTAGTTCAGCCACACTATCCTCTTTATTCACGAAAAGCATTTCTTCATTCCAGGGAAACTGAAAGTACTCTTTCTCCTACCTGAACTTCCTCATGCACTTCCATCACTCCCTCAAGTCTCCCTGTTCCCTCCTCAAAAAATCATTTAAAAAAGTCTTCAGTCACTACCCTATTTAAATTAGCATCCAACTGATTCCATTAGTTCCTATCCTCTTACCTTGTTTTAACTTTTTCTCTATAATTCTCATTTTTCTAACCTTCATGTTCTGTTTGAAGACATGCTCATCATTGTATGTTATGTGAATCTGAAACAGACGGAGACATCAAAATATCACAGAATCTAATAATCAGGTGGGCATAAAAAGTCTATTGTAAATAGTGCTGTGTATTCTATTTAAATTCTATTTAAATGTACCATCTGACATGCTCTGTTTGCCTGATTAGTTGAAATGTTTGCCCTCTTTCATGAATTTAACACTCATGCCATCAAATATATTATTTTTTTCACTGTTTTATCACTAGCAGGATGCAGATGGCCTTATAAATAGGATTCTTAAAAAATATTTTGGATCAATTATATAAATGGATAAAGTAGATAATATACATAATAACAACATATAAAAATAGATGGAAAGCAAAACGGATGAAGGAAAGAGTGGAAAGAGAAATTATATGAGGGGGCAGATTGAGAAAGAGAAAGAGAAAATAAATATAGAGAGAAGTTCTTCCCTAGAAAAAAATCTTTTATACAGATGGAAAATAAGTATATATTGATAGTCTTTTCTGAAAATTTAAAAGTATTTTCAAAATAATAGTAATAATAATATCTCTAAACTAATCATGAGAAAAACTTCAAACAAAACTTAACTGAGGGAAAAATACTTGATCAATAATCCTTAAAACAGCCAAGATCATGAAAAATAAAAATAAAAATAAATAGACTAAGGTGTTTCAGACCATAGGAGACAATGAAGGCATGACCACTACTTTATCATGTGGTACCCTGGTCTGATTCCTGGAGAACGAAAAATACTTACAGAAAAACTGAGAAATTTGAATAGTTTTAGATTTTTGATAACAGTAAATACCAACATTAATTTCTTTGTTTTCACTAATTTACTACTTTAATGCAAGGTAATAACATTAGGGGAAACAAACTAGGTTAAGGGGCATACAGGAACTCACTCTATTACCTTTATGACTTTTCTGTAGGTCTAAAATTAATTCCTAATAAGAAGTTGATTCAAAAAAGTGAAGCAGGATAATACAATAGATTGTAATGTGGTACAGAATATTATTTCACAAAGCGTATCAAGTAATGTGTGTGTCTGTTGTCATCTGACAGGGCTGAATGAGCGATGCCTGCAGGAAGAAAGCTCTGGAAGGCCAACAAGGGCAAAGACTCTGAGTTGGGCTCACAGTTCCCCATGAAAAATAGCTAAACTGCTACTAGAAACAGGACACGAACTGGAGAAAGTTTTTGTTTGTCAATACATATCACGCAGTCTTTAATTTCTGGCTTATTTTAGAAAAGGAACTCTAATAATTTAAATAGAATATACAGCATTATTTACAATAGACTTTTTTATGCCCACCTAGTTCTTAGATTCTGTGATATTTTGATGTCTCCCTTTGTTTCGGATTCACATAACATACAACGATGAGAAAGTGGTTGTCATTTGTTTTAGGCAAGACAAATGCTACAGTAAAATATCACCCTTTCAAAAACTTATATGTCATATGCTCTTATGACTTTAGACTCTATAGTATCATTTCCATAAATATAAAAACATTTATGCTTATATATTATTTAAGCAAATTTCCTTAAAATGTGTACAGAGTTTGACTACCTCAGTGAGACTATAATTATCCTTTGTAAATGATAAATAATATTTTCTGAGCAGCCTGAGTAGTCACAAGTACTATTTAAGCCCTTCGGAATCTATGAGCATGAGATACTGTCCGTGAACACTCAAAGCATAAATGCAGTCTCTCCTGCTGCCCTGCTTACAACGTGAGGCATTCATGAAAGACCTACCATTTGGTGTGAACTTGCAGTTTTCATGTATAATACTGTTGTTTATCAGTTAGTTTTCATTATGTTTATATTGAACAAAATTAATGTTCACAGAGTCCAGTAAAATCTGAATCGATTTTGGATGAACAGGTATGAAAATCTTACATGAAAGAAACAACATTTGCTTAAATTGTATAACAAACTGCAAAATCTTTCTGAAATAAGATAAGCCATAATTTGATGAGCTACTTTATTTAATGTAATTTTAATAAGTAGTTAAATCATTTATTTATGTATTTCTGGAACAAAAATAAAGTGGGTTAATAAATTGTATCATTTTTGTTACATTTAAAAATCTTCAAAAATTAATTTTAAAAATTAGAAAAGAAAAATAATATAAATTATGAATCTGTAATGTTCATGGGATTTATTAAAAAGATTTGAATTTTCTCAGGTTATTTATCAGCTTTTCACTATCACAGATCAAAATAATTGCAAACGGTTTTTATTTTTTTAAATAACTAGCTATTGCTTTTCTTTCTCATAAAATAAGGCTATGCAAATAGGACATTTAAAAATGAGACCAAATAAAAACTACCAAAACAATAAGAGAACAAAGATATTAGGATAATTAATAGGCAAGCAAATGCTTCTAATTCCCTGGGAAACCTGATTATCTTTTGTGAAGGAAAGTTCCACAAAATCCTATATAGTAAAAGAAACGAAAAAAATTTGCCTTTTTTCATAAATCTATAAATATTACATAATCGTTATACTATTTCATTAAAAAAATACAGTCACTGCACATAAAGTAATGCCAAGGAATTTTCTACAAGGATTAATATAGGGCATCGCTGGTCACTATTTGGTAATGGTCCATTCATACTTGAATATTGGAGATTTTTTAGGGTACAGAATTAACAGTAATTGACTTCATCTATAAAATGGTCCCTAGAAAAGAAATAATTTTAAAAGTGCCAGTTTATTTTGTTTCAGGATGAGCCACATCCATCGATATCACGTTCTTGGTGTGAGTTTGGTGGGCGGATTTTTAAGACTCTCATGGACTTTAAAATTATCTAGGCTAAACTTTTTATGTTGTAGATAAAGGAATTAAAGATCTGAGTTAAGTAACACTCAAGGTTACATACTAGCTTCTAGAGGAGTAAGGAGTACACAAACTTTTCCTGACACAATATCATACCACCCTTCACTATATTCTAAGACTGAATGCGTGTGGTAGCTTTATTCAATCCTTATCTTGTTATGTGTTGAAAGAGTTATGAATATTTGTAAAATTCTTCACTTTTTGTTCATATCACAGACAGGCACTTCTATGTTGTTTGGTTTATTCAAATTACTCATCCTCAAAATGAAATAGCACAGCCAGTCACAAAAAGTTAAGCTTAAAGAGTTATTTAAAAATGACATTTTTCATGCCTAAATTAAAATGCCTGAACATGATTCAAAAGTTTCCTCATGAATAAATTTGTTTTCTCCAGCAATGATTCTGTGTGCATATAAATATTTTGTTCTTAGAAAATATGTAGCATACATAAAATTAGTAGACAGTTTTTCTTGAGGACAAGGTTATGTTGGAATTGTTGCAATAAAAAAATGAAGGTCTGGCGACTGTTAACAAATTACTTTTATTGATAATTGCCTATTACTTTTTTTCTAAAGGGGGGTACCTTTGACACAGGATTCATGGACAAGGAGAAGATCAAAGTAAAAGTGTGTGTGTATCACATCTGATATTTGATCTGATATCAACAGATTATTATACAGAACAGAAAACCTGGTCATAGGTCTTTTCAATGAACGACTTCTTGGACATACCATATTATACATTTAATCACGTATGTCCTAAACATAGGACCAACCAATCTGTTGTGAAGTTTTTTAATAATTTTATCGTACCACGCAATGTGGAAAACAGAGAATGTTGTTCTGGGATGTGAGCAGAGACAGTCTGATTAGTGATACACCCATTAAGCCACAGCCTTTAGCTCTGATTTTCTACTGCTGACAATGCATCCATATATGCGTCTTTTCACTTGTTTTGTTTCCTAGATTTATCTCCTTGAACTTGTCTTTCCTGTTTATATACAACCTGCTATAAACCACTCCTGTATTTAAAATATAATGAGTCATTATAGTTATAGGTCCCCAAATGAGCCATTAAAACTCTGTCTCATTGTGTAGTCTGCCATTTTGTTCAAGAAAATAGTTCATGATCTAGGAATCACTTTCCTTTGTCACATTTCTACAGAATAGTTGAGATTACTTTGAAACAGCAACAACTGGTTTCCCTATCCTTTCAGTTTTTCCTCTTCCCAACTCCACTTTGTCTCACCTGGAGAAACATGTGTATGGGTAATATGCACACACCATTCCACCATGACACACTAACTCAAACATACATTAGCTTCCATTATAAGTTAACTCAAAATTACATATAAGTATATGCAGTTATTGGTGACTCTTGTTTTTTCTTCTCATAAAGTAAGGCTATACAGATAACACTTTAAAAATGAGATCAAATGAAAGCTACTAAAACAACCAGAGCACAAAAGTACTGGGAGAATTTATAGCCAAGTGAACTGACACAATAATAATGCTTCACCCTCTGAATTTAACTAATATGTGCCCTACATTCTAAGAGACAAACTTTTTCATTTGTAATTTGTTCCTTTTAGTAAAAAATACACATACAGTGTTCATGCTTTCTTCAAGACTTGCTATAAAGTTCTTATAACTAAGAAAGTATGGTATTGGTGAAAGAACAAATGGACAGGTAAATGGAACAGAACAGAGAACTCAAAATGAGACCCACACAAATGTCATCAACTGATCTTTGAAAAAGAAGCAAAGATAATTTAGAGTATATAAGATAAGCTTTAACATACATCACTGCTACAGTTGGAAATCCACATGCAAAAAGAAAAACTAAACTCAGATATGACACTTTTCATAAAACTTATTTAACTCAAAATGGACACAAAATTATGAAACTTCCAGATTATAACATAAGAAATAATCTAGCTGACCTTGAGTTTGGTGATGACTTTTTAGATATAATATCAAGAGCATGATCTATGACAGAAAAATAATATAAATTGGAATTAATTAAAAGTGTGAAAGACACTGATAAAAAAGTGAAAAGATAAGAGAATGATTGGAAGAAGATGTTTGCAAAACATTTATCTGATGAAAGACTAGTATCTAAGTACAAAGAGCATTTAAAATTCAAAAATCAGAAAACAAACAGCCCTGGCTGATATGGCTTAGCGAGTTGAGCACTGGTCTGTGAACCGAAATGTCACAGGTTTGATTCCCACTCAAGGCACATGCCTGGGCTGTGGGCCAGGTCTCTGGCTGGGGGCATATGAAAGGCAACTGATTGAGGTTTATCTCACACGTGGATGTTTATTTCCTCTTTTTCTATTTATTCCTCTCTAAAAAAATAAATAAAATCTTAAAAAAAAAGAAAACAAACAACCTAATTAAAACGTAGGCAAAAATATGAAATAGATAAGACACCAAATAATATATTCAAATTGTAAATTAATGTATGAACAGGCAGGCACTCAACATAGCATGTCACCAGGGTATTGCAAATTAAAACAATGAGACACAACTACAAACCTATCAGGTGGTGAAAGGCAGATACCATATGATCTCACCTATAAGTGGAACCTAATCAGCATAATATACAAGCAAGCAAAATAGAACCAGCAACATTGAAATAAAAAACAAACTGACAGTAACCAGAGGGGAGGAGGGAGGGTGATGACAGGGGAAAGGGAGAGGAAGGGTCATCAAGGAACATGCATAAAGGACCCATGGACAAAACCAAATGGGGGAAGCATTGAGGGTGGGTGGTGGGGATGTGTGGGGCTGGGGAAAGTGGTGCTGGGAAAATGTTGACAAAAACAAACAAAAAACAAAGTGGTCAGTGGGAGGCTGGGAGTAGTGTGGAAAATTAATAAGCGGAAGAACTAGTGTGAGCAGCCCATGGACATGGACTAAGAGGTGTGAGAATGATGAAATGGCATGCAGGGCAGAGGGGATATAGGTGGGTAAAATGGGACAACTGTCATGGCATACTCAATAAAATATACCAAACAAAAAACAACCTATCAGAGTGGCCAAAAACCAGAACACTGACAACACCAAATGCTGGTGAGGATGTGAAGCAACAGGAACTCTCACACAATGTTGGTGAAAATATGAAATGTGAAACAGCCACTTTAGAGAATAAATTGTCAGTTTCCTGAAGAGCTAAACATAAGCTTACCATATGTTCTAGCAATCTTGTTTCTAGCAATTTGTCCAAATGAATGAAAACCTTTTGTCCACACAAAAACTTGCATAAGAATGTTTATCACTTTTATTAATAATTGGCAAAACTTGGAAACAAGTTTTAGCAATTCATATATGGATTTCTAAATCCATAATCCATATATCCTTCCATATGTGAATGGATAAACAAACAGGGATACATCTGCACAATGGTAAATTCACAAAACAATATGGTGGGACCTCAAATGCATATTACCAATTGAAGAAAAGACAGACTCAACAGGCAGTTTACTCTATGATTCTAACTATATGGCGTTCTAGAAAAGGTAAAGGAGTAAAAAGATCGGTGATTGCCAGAGGTTGGGGGAGAAAAATGATTGGAAACAAGAGGGAGATGAAAGGGTGGAGAATACAGTATATTTAGGGCAGTGAAATGTTCTGTTTCACCCCATAATGGTAGGTGTATGGCATTATCACCTGACATTATATATTTGTCAAAACCCACAGAATTGTACATGACAAAGAGTGAGCCTTGATGTAAACTATGGACTTTATTTAATAGTAATGTATTCATATTTGCTTGTCAATTGTAACAAATGTACCATACTATAAAGACTACAAAACAGGAGTGACTGTGCAGTGAGGTTAAGGGTTATAGGAACTCTCTGTGTTTCCTGTACAATTTTTCTGTAAACCTAACACTTCTACAAAAAGTAAAGTCTATTAATAAACAAAATGTTTTTAAAGCCTTATAGTGTAAACTTTTATCATTAAACATCGACATGCAGCAATTCTTTACCTCAATGGCCATCTTTTTGCAGTGCAGAACTCAAAATGCTATGCTCTAGATGGATGATTTAGTAATAAACCTCTCTTATCCTTTGAGAATAACTTCTTAATATTTTATCATATTATTGAAGTATAGAGATTTACTGAAAGAGGTAACATGAATTAAAGATTATTTATTTTACAGCCTTAGTAATTATTAAGAAAACAATAGCAATCTCCATTCTACATATAACTTTTAAAATGATAACATATAGAAACACCCCAGACAAAAGAGCATTCTGTCTATAAATTTTTAGACAATGTATACAGTAAGGATGTATACAGTAAAAGGTTCAGATAAGCACTAACTCAGCTCAACGCAAAGTTCATATGCATTTAAATCATTAAAATAACAAATGTTACTGAATATTACTTATATAACTTTTTTTAAAGTCCTGATTTTTATAAATTAAAGAGAGTTATGATGATGTTGCCTTAATCTATGATTGGTTATTTTTAGACTTTATTTTCTCATCCCCATAACAAAGATCAACTGTTATAATAGACAATGTTGGAAATAACAATAAATCTTTATACATACCGATCCTCACATTGTATGGTTCTATGTAATTTCCTCACTTGGCTGTTATAACTGTGTGTGTGCATCCACTTAATTTTCAGAGTGAAAAGACTTTGAGCTGGTACCCTCCAAGTAGCTATTAGTTACTACTAATGATTGGTTTATCATTAAAAACATAGGTATTTTTATTTCAATATTAGTCCACATCATAAAAGTGAAGTATAATTTGCCTTTGGTCATTAATTTTATTCAACGATGGAAATGAAGAAAAACTTTACAATTTTAATCCAATCGTTTCTTACAATGCAAGCACCCCAACTATGTACGAAGTGACTAACATGCATAGTGATGCCACCTAGGTTTGCCTCTGGCTCACACTTTGGTAAACCTTCTCAAGGGTGTGGCATAAAGTCAACTGAGTTCTTATTTGATAATTATATTTCTGAAATAACAGAATGCATATGCCTGGTATTTCTTAAAGAGACACTAAAACTATGACATCACAGAAATAGGATATTTGCTTGAATTGCCTTCCTGACCTTCTGAAACATTTCTATTGCTCCTGTCCTGATCTATGCATCATTTTCAACCTCTCTTTCACTATACTCTTGTATAATTATCTGAACAGCATGACTTTCTGTGTTGTCCCCATTTTTCCTATCTTTTCCCCCATTCTATTCATCATAGTAATATTAATAAAGTACTATGCTAAATGCTACAGAACCAGAAAGAAAAATTAAGCATTAGCCCTCTACTCAAAGAGTTTAGCTTTTAAAGTTAAGACACAAAATAATAGTATACAAAATAAAATGTGACGCATGTAACAAAAAAACCTGCATATATTGTAATATGAGTTCTAAGTAAAGTATTTTCTTGGCCTTCAACCAATTTCAAATGTTTGTGCTTCATTCAGGATTCACTTCACAATTCATCTTCCAGTCTTATAAGTTTAAACTATTTTCCTGAAGAGAATTATTTAACTGTCTTCTTTTCTCATTCAGTTTCTGATATCTCAATTATTTGTGAAATTTTCAAAAAATAAAATAAAGCCAATGAGTTATTTAGAAATAAATTTTATACCCAAAATCATAATAAAAATTAAGAAGTGTAGAACCTAGTCTAACACATTCTATAGTTTAAAATATTTAAAAAATAAAAATAAGCCATGTTGCTTATATGTCCATATGTATACATTATAAAGCTAGATGTTAAAACTACATTTTAATTTATACTTATTAAGTACACTTGTTACTCAATTTCCACTCCATTTTAGGCTTCCTTCTTGTTCTTTGACTTTCATTCCTTTTCTTTATGTGGTAAGTTCATTAACTCTCCTATATCCCTGAACTGCTTTAGACATTTTCTAGTGTGCTGCTCCAGCATTTAACAAGCTTTTCTTAGCTTTCGGGTTCAATGAATTTGTGAAAGTTGAAGGATGTGCATTTCCAATCTTTTCATTTGAAAACCAAGGGGAATTGTGGTGGTTAAGGGCTGCAGGGCGGCAATCAACTATTACAGTTAAAAAAAAAAATAATATAGTGCTTGCTCCACTAAGGAAAGTAACAAGGGAATACAAAACTAGGTTTGCAGTTGAGTAGCGAAATATTGACTCCACAAAAGTAACTAGAAGACACAAAATATAGAACATTTCACAGAGCAATATTTAGAGATTAGGCCAGCCTTCAAGTCATTTACTACAAACCAACCAAATTAACCAGAGAAGACTAATGCTACAGGAAGAATTCCAAGGTTTTGTCCAATCGATGGGCGGTGTTGTGAGAAACTGTTCTCTCCTTTGCCTTTTTGAGGATACCTTCACAGTATCAGCAGTTCATTTTATCAGAAATATACATATATTTTTGAGAAATATAACATTAATGAAAGATTTTTTGGTTGCAAGTTCTTAATAATCATAAATAAAAGAATAAGTGGGACTCTCCAAACTTCATTTAACATTAAACATATATAAAGTGAGAAAACACTCTGGAGAAAGAATGCTTTTTCTATAAATTAAAAAAAAAATTATATAAACCTATGGAGATTTACTGTAAAAGTCTTAAGTGAATTATAATTCAATTTGATATACTCTTTACATGCTTCAACTATTAAAATTATGAATATTACTTATTGGGTATTCATGACAAAGAGCAGTTTCACAAAATAATAAGATACCATATGCTAAAATGAATCTTATTTAAAAAAAAACTTCTGACATAATTTTATGAGGCAAATGTACTATGGTACTATTGCATTAATCTAAGTTTATCCATATTTAATTTGGGGGGGCATTAAAATAGTAAAGAAGAAGGGCAATAATAAAGCAGTTTCATCTTGAGAAAAGAGACTGGACACAGTAGGAAATAGAAAGTGAACACTGAACCAGTTTGTTTCGGTATTTATGGCAGGCTGGCTGTTTCAGTGGAGAAAAAAGGGCATTAGACTGGTTTGTTTTGAATATTTGACTATGTTGCCTATTCCCTGAATATAGTAAGTAGCCAATTAAAACTTATTAATCATTGAGAAGATGTGGCTTACAATACTAACTCTGCTACCCCCTGTAACAATGAATTGAGCAGCTTGATTGTCTCTTATGGAACTCACTTTGTCACTGAAAGAAGAAATTGACTAATGTTCCTTGCAAGCACTGAAATGTTATGTTTATATAAGGAATAAAGTTTTATACATATATGTATTTTCTTTAATTGTATGTAGAATTGGTAAAATAATTTTTTATTATTTTAAATTGAAATAATCTGTGCTTTCTTAAATACTATATTGGATATGCTTGAAACATTTCTTGAAAACTTAGATTCGAATCATGAACAATAATTGGTTGACCCTCCTGCCTTTCACCCTTATCTTAGCTGTTAATTTTATTCTCAGCTTTAAGGGGTGGCCATTTGAAAATAAGTGAGGCTTGAGTAAGCTTTTAGGCCAACAGGAATGATAAAAGCAAAACAGGCTCTTTCCAATACGAACAGCCCTGACTGGTATAGCTCAGTGAGTTGGGCATAATCCAGCAAACTGAGAAGTGGCTGGTTAGATTCCTGGTCAGGGAACATGCTTGAGTTGCAGCCCAGGTCCCTGGTTGGGGGCGATCGATGTTTCTCTTGCACATCAATATTTCTCTCCCTTCCCCTCTCTAAAAATAAATACAATCTAAAAAAAAATGTAGTAGATTGATATTCTGAGAACAAGTGGAAGAAAAAGCTTTGGAAAAGAGAGGTTTGTTTAGTTTTAAAGGGTTCTCAAATGGACATGACTTCAGAATTCAGGGGGTTACCTTACAAGTGGGAAGCCACTGTACATAAGACAACATGGGACAGCAGGGACTGTGGGAAGTAGGAGCAAGAATGACTCTCTTCAGTGCTTTCTGATCCAAACCCTTTGAATAATGTTATACTGGTCAAAGGTTCTGATCTGTGAAACATCCTAGGTATATTCTGTTATCCATAAAATATTACCAACAGGATTTTATACTCTCATTCCACTGTTATAAATAAATATGAAATTTATGTATTAATGGAACATGGCTAGCTGGAAAATGTAAGCTAATCTGTGTAATTAATGAGGTATGAGATGGAGATAATCAATAACTGAAATAGCTTTCTCAGCACAAGTAATGTTTCCTCCTGCACTGACCAAGCATCCTGCATGTTAACCCAGAACCAAAACTTGTCTTAAAGTGAGAGGTGAAAGAGCTACTTTTTGTTTTTCTTAATCAGAAACTGTATCTGTAGTTCTCAGGCTTCTCCAGCAAAAGAATGTGCACAGTGGCTGTCTGCACTTAAACTCATTAGGAAGTTTGTTTAGGATAAGTTATATGATTGTCATGAATCTAACTAAAAAATTTAACACATTTGTTATAACAGGTAACCAGTCTGGTCAGACATATAGGAGGTAGTTTCTCCTCTCTGGGACAGGTATGAATGTATGTGCATATATGTGTGTTGGAAAGAGACTAACAGATATAGAAAAAAGAAAAATAAAGTCATTTATATTTTGAATGAAAACTCCCTTCAGTATCTTTATTTTTAGTAAATACTTATACTTAAGTTGTACTTAATTTTTAGAATTAATCTACAGAATGTTTCTGACACTGATAAAAATTTTGAATGATATATGGGCAGTCACATACTCATTTATTCATTTACCATGAATTCTAAATAAATATTGAACAGATTTTATTTTTGTAATATGATAAATTCAGATCTAATACTAGGTTAGATTAGAGAAATAAAGCAGAAGGAAACATTAAAAGGCTATAATGGCAGCTCAGATGAGGGGTTTTAGGAAACACACAAAGATGAGAAGAGCAAAACTATATTAGACTAAGGTGTCCCATTTTAATAGCCACAAAACATGTGAATGGAAAGACTTGCAAGAGGCAAGTTGCAAGTTAGGAACACAAATGTACAGTCTCAAAAGAGCTGTTCACAAGGAAGTCTAGATGAGTCACAGATCTCATCTCAAACATGACTCATTCAAAGCTCAAAATGCTTCCCTGAGTATGGAAGTTGCAAGTGTTGTTTTGCTTTTCTTTCATTTTTTGTTTTATGGAGAAGGAAGTGAAAATAATACAAATGATATTAGAAAGCATGCTTGATTATAAGCCCTTGTCATACAAAATCATTTTGAAAGGATTCTGTAGAAAGTCCCAATTTAGGGATTTTTGAAGTGTAAGATAGACTTCCAAACTTGCATCATATAGAGCATGTCATAAAGTCCACACTTCCAGTGCTCAGTCATATTTACTGATTGATAGAATATTTTAAATGGTGTAATTTAATATGTTCAAGTACCTTAAAGGGTGACAACTCTAGGTAAAACTTGTTTTTAACTAAGGTTTTCTATAAATAAAGTTTTGAAATGAGTGGTTTTTTAATGAACGTGAGGAAAGAAATATATTTACTTTCAGCTTTTATCTGAGAAGTATGTACTACTTAAATTGTTATATTTTGTTCTTTATCTTCCATTGCTAGAAAATTCATGAGACAAGGGATATGAACTGTACATGTGCTGCCATATCCTAGTTGTTGCAAACGTACTTTGAAAACATTCGATTGAATTTTGTTGAATAAATGAATGAATGGATGGATGAATAAATTACATTAAACATAATTGAGTAGTACTGAAAGGCTTTAAAGCCAAGACTTGTGAGAGGTTGGGTGAAGAGAAAAGTTTTCCAAGGTGTCAAGTCTGGTCAGTTGAGATGACACTGATATCATAACAGAAGGGAAAAAGAGAGGGTAAAAATAGAAAAATATAATTTTTAAAAAAATGAAGTAGATAAGTTCAGAATTGGCTATTCTGTGGCCAGCAAGACAGGAAAGTATAAAAATGAAATTTTCCCCTAGTCTGTGGGAAAATCTAGAGAAAGTTCATAAATACTGACACAGGTTTTTGAGTTATTTTCCTAGATTAAGTATTGCTCTCCTGAAAGCTGATGAGGGTGAAGGGCTGAGAATATAAAGAGAGTAGTAGGCTGCTGCATTGAAAATCCAGAGAGAGGTGGGGGTAGGGGAAGAGGGAGACAAGGAAAATTTTGAGTGGGAAGGAGCAAAAAGAATTAAGAAAAAAAAAAAAACAGTATCAATGTCATACAAGCCATGAAAAGAGAGAATTTTCCCAAGGATAAAGTAGTCACTTCAGTCAAATGAACTGGAATCATCTAGGGTCTGAGATGTCATCCATAACCTCCTCTCAGAACTAGAAGCAGGCTAATCTAATTGAATTGACCTCTCGGGTTCAGCTTTAATTTGGTAGCTCTGTGCAAACTATTTTACTTTGGGAAATTAAACTGATTTAGTGTTCATTCTCTCCTATGCCTGACCATTTTTACATGCCTACAAATTTTACATTTCCTCTTGTATCACTGTGAAACCCATGGCCTCCTTAGGTAGAGCTTAGTAAAATAAACATATTAAGATATTCCATATGCATTCACAAAAATGCCAGATATGCTCATGAGTACATTTCCTAAATGTGCATTGTATTGAAATCTGATTTCAAGTTTATTGTCAAAATAGAACAAACCCTCAAGAAATAAGTAATATTGTTTTTCCGCCTCCTGATAGAAGATTGGTTTGTTTAAATAAAAGGTCCCCCCTCCTATACCAACCTGTGTTTCCCATTGATAGTTCCCCCATACCCCGTTCCACCACCCTTCTGGCCTTCTGGTTGACCTACTCTGTCATTCTTTCCTGTCACCACATAGGTGCTACTCCTTGATTACTTTGCCATGAGCCTTCTCCCTTCTGTCCTGTTAGCTTGTTGCTTGCTCTCTTCCCTATACCTCAACATTTTCACCTTTCATTATCCTTTAGCTGTCAGTCTTGTTCAGCTTCTTTCTTCATTCCCAATTCCCGTAACTGTAAGACTTTCCTATTTCTGATCTGCTGATTTGGGATCCCTTTTCTCCCTTTGTTTTTGGCTTAGAGTTTTGCTTTATATAATACAGTGCTTTTTTTATTATTATTGTCATGCTACTTTTGAAATATTCCATCAAGTCTGAAGTTTTACACCACAGAATATATTAGTGCTTTCCCTCTTTCCATTTTACTACTGAACTTGTTCCTGTTACAGTATATCACCCTGCTCTTCCTGGCATTTTACTGCTGTAAGGCCTCAGTCTTGGCACAGCATCAATGAATCAACATACTTTATTGTACCAGAGCAATTTACAGTAGTCACCAGTGAATTGCTTTTTTTTTTTTTTTTTGCTACTCCAGGGAAGGACTATCTATTCTTTTTTAAGTTGCTATTTCTTACACACACACACACACACACACACACACACACTTCGCTCCCTGTAGCCAGTAATACAAAAAATAAAGCCCAGATATAAGTCAGTAATAGTGATTTTCCCTTTTTAATCTGTTTTTGTATGACTTAGTTGAAACAAGAATTTGGAAAAACAATTATAAATTATATTTTTATTAATAATTATGCAACTGAGACTGTGTCATCATGACATTAATACATGAAACAAATTAAGTTCAATTAGTTATTTGAAGACATTTTGGAAAATGTCTACAAACTGTTGTAATTAAATCAAATTGTTATTACAGAGTTCAGACAAATATCTGTGTCAGTGAATAAAATAAAAAACACAGATTTCTTGCACTTTTTAATACTAGGTTATAGCCTGTTTTAAAATATATTAAATTATTAGTTAAGGGTAATCTTATAAAGAAAATTTGAAATCAGTGTCTTTTCTATTTCTTCTGTATCACCATCCATTAGTTCCCTAATCTATAAAGCAAAGGCTTGAATAAGAAGCTCTTTATGGTAAATTTCTTCTAAATTAATATATCTAATTTTGAGTTCTAACCCCTTTACTTCAAAACCAGACTCTATGCAAAGTTACAGTGAGTTCCCAATTGCCAAATTGAACTTATCCTTTGGGAATACAGCATACTTGATTCCATTGTTGTGTTGGATGCACACCACATCTTTTATAACACTTCTCTCTTTTTCATATCCTTCTGCTATGGCTCCTTCTCAATATCACCATGTCTCCACTAGCTTTTCGTGCAGTGATATGCTATTTACTAATGATTCTTAATATTGTATTTCCACTCTACATTTCTCACTTTGCTCTCAAGACATTTTTATATATATATATATATATATATATATATATATATATATATATAGACATGTCATTTCTATATTTTTTCACAAGGCACAGAAAGTTAAACCAGGCCTTACTAAATATCACTACTCCCCCTCACCTAAAATCTGTTCAACCTACCTCTACCTTCATCAATGGTGCTATCGTCCACGCATTCACTAAACCAGAGCTAGGACTTCTCCTGCTCTTTTAACCCACCCCACCACTCTTTTAATATTGCTTCTGTAAATAATGACTTGTTAGCTAATATGTAACTGCAGATAAACAGCCTGTTTGCTTAAGAATTATAGGAACTAACGACAAAAGAAAAAGACTCCAACCTCCAAACTTTCCAGCTCTGGGAGATTTGCTGATCTTCATCCAGTTATCTGAACAAACTGTGCTGCCTTGAACTTAGTCCCATCAAGGGAGAATTTTAAACCCCCTCCCTTCAGTTCTTTTGCTCTGCTTTTTCCCTCCCCTTCCTTCTTTATAAAAACCATTGCCTATGTCAAATTATTAAGTTGATCTTTGCAATGTTAGTCCCCCATCCTTTCAGGCTGCCAGCTCTTGAATAAACTTAATTTCCTTTCACTAACCCTTGTCTCTGGGTTATTAGCTTTTGAGTGGCAGGCAGCTGAACCTGGGTTCTTTATCACTCTCTCAGGGTCACTATTTTCAATAGATTCCCAAACTACAATTTCTATCTCAGTGGTAACCTTTGTGTACTACAGTCACTGATGCTTTCAGTGTCATCCCTCTACAGATCAGTATGATCATGATCATGTGCTTCTGTTAATTCTGAGTTTTTTCTCATGGCCTTGCAGATGAGAACAGATGCCTTTAATGGGAAATAAGATCTTACATGATCTGAGAGCTCTAATAACTCTCCAGCTATCTACTACCGATGCATTTTGTCATATTCTTTTGGCAAAGATCAAATAATTTCTGCTCTTTCATGGCCTTTAGTTTTTGTTCATACTTTTCAGTCTATCTCCAGTATTGCTCCAAAAAATATAACAAACATCCAATAAAATCATATATCTTTATTTCCCTATAAACACTAAGATAGGAAACTTACCTCTTTTTTTAAAACCTTATATTTACCTCTAGAAAAGATTACTCAGATGAAATGTACCTGTTTTCTCAATACCCGATAGGGGCAAAGATCTTTGTTAAATGTGCCGTAACTTTGATATGTCTTTATACCCTTTTTTCTACAAGAAAAACATAGTTCTTTACATTTCTTCATCAATTTTATGGAGAGGCTCATTTTGTTATATTTGTAAACTCTAGAAAATTATAATGGTAATCTTCACCTTTCCCTGGGTTATATGTTGAAATTACATAGTTTTGATTTTATGTTGTCTGTTGGTACTAGCCATTGCTGAATACATGCATCTTCATTTTTAGCCAACATCTGTCTATACCTGTTCCATGAAATAATGATTCACAAGTGTTAAATTCTGTGTTAAAAGTGAATAAATGTTTTTACTGGAGGAAATCTTAGAATCATTATTATATGATATATATTGAATTTTCAGGAAGGAGGTATATAATAATACTATGTTTTATTATAATACTATGTTTATAATAATATGTTTTTTGAACATATCAGAGTATTTTTTAAATAGCAACTATCACCTTATATCAAATAAATACCTAGCAACTATTATCATATATCAAATAAATATCAGTTTTGAAAATGCTTTGTCTAATTATCATTCTTTCTGAACTGTCAGAAGATATTTCCTAGGTGGATTCAATTTGTGAGTATTATATATTATAGAAGCTAAACTTCCATAGGAAGATAAACTCAGTTTTTTATTAAAAAACAAAGTACCTTATTTGGAGCACGAATAAGATAATTTATTCAAAGAAGACATAATCTAGGTAATTAAATCTAAAATATATACATTATATTAGGACCATTTGTTTAGAGTTCCTTCAGGGTGTTTATCTTCTCTGCATTGGCTTGAAAATGCATCTTTTAAGAGAAAGGAGTAAGGCTAAGATGGCTGAGAATGCAGGCCTTGAGGCTCCATAATGAGGACAAAGCATTTAGCAGCACAGTGCCACGAGAGCCACCAGTTAATAGTGAGGGCAAGATGACAACTATGTAGGTACAGAAAGGTATTTCCCATCAAGTAGTTAGACTTCCCTATGAAAAATTATAGCAAAAGGTGTTCTTTCTCTAGGTGCTGCCAGTGCCTCTTATACCTCCTTCAGGTGATTTTAAAGTTTTCATTTGGAAATATCTAGCTTGAAAATAGAGCTATGAAAGGTATTCGGTGAGGCCTGCAGTGTTCCTCTCAGAATTCAGTGCTCTTTCACACCAATGCTTTAATATGCTTCTTATTGGGTTTCATATCCATTGCATTTACTCTGGAATAATCTTTTTGGATTGAAGTAAGATTATAAAAAAAGAGAATTAATTTTCCCAATATACATAATTAAGTAGATTTTGGTAGGAGGGATTTTTGGAGGTGGTTTTATTTTTGTTTTTTTAATGAAAATTAATATTATGGTTATTAACTATAAAAATGCATGTCTTTCCTTATTAATAAAATTTACATATAGTAAATTAAGGTGTTATAAAATTTTTAGAGGGATTATGTTTTAAATTTAACTTAGGTAAGTTCAAGAACAGATTCTTTTTTATTGCTAAAATATTTTATTAAATTAAGTATGTAGTTTGCAAGTGGTTTTACAGGAAATTTTAAAAACAAATTTATAAAATATTTTCAATAAAGAAGTAGAGTTAACTGCAAAATTACATTTTCTTTATAGTACAAATTAAAAAAATTTGTTTCAGATATGCTGTCTGAAAATTTTATTATATATTTTCATCTTTGTTCATGCATGTGCATTCCAGTCCACTCTCCTTGTGCATGCATGAACAAGGATGACTTCATTGTACTAGTCAGGGAGGGTGGTAGATGCTGTTGAGTGAGCATGTGTACTGTGTGGCTGTCACATTCAAAATGACTGAGCAACGAGAACAATGAATCTGCACCAAATTTTGCATTAAGCTTGAACACTCCTCCACAGAAACTATTTGGATGATGCAGAAGGCTGCAACCATGGGTAACTGATGACTGGCAGCTTCATCATGACGACATGCCCACTCATGCATTTCATCTTGTGCAGAGCTTTTTTGGCAAAACAGCAAATAACCCAGGTCACACAGAACCCCCTACAACCCAGATTTGGTGCCCTGCATCTTCTGTTTTTTTCCTAAAGCTAAAATCAGCTGTGAAAGAGAAGAGATTTCAGACTATATCAGTGAGATTCAGGAAAACATGATGGGGTCACTGATGGCAATTGGGGGAACTGTGTGAGGTCCCCAGGTGTCTACTTTGAAGGGCACTGAGGCATCAAAGTCCTATGTAAAATGTATTTTGCATCGTGTATCATCTTCAATAAATGTATCCATTTTTCATAGTACATGGTTGGATGCTTTCTGGACAGACCTATATATATTTCAATATTGAAATCTATTATATACATACACTTAAATTGTTCTATGTACTTAATTTTTGGCAATTGCTTTCAAGTGGCAATAACTTATTATCCACATACACTATATTCTTATTTTAACAGTCAGAGACTTCAATAGAAAAGATATGTGTGGACCTGCATAGGAAGATAAATGTTATAGGCAATCTTACTTACACTTTAAACTCTAAAATAAAAATTTTGCATTAAGGTTTAACTATAGATACATATATAATCACTTTTATTATTAATAATATGCTACAAAATTATAATAGATTTAAATTTTCAAACCACTTTGTTTTGTACCTACTAGTACTACAACTATAGCTGAAAATAAAATTTATTCTTGCTATCAGGTCAAGATATGCATTAATTCTTCAATACAATTTTATTTAGATGACACACTGTCATACTTAAATAAATAATACTGTCTTTGGCTTATAGCTAGGAGCATGACTTGAGTTTTAATGAAATTAAGCAAAGCAATACTGTAATAGAAAAAAAAATTAAATATATTGTTTTCTTTAATTCTTGCATTTTTCATTTTTATATTGTATTTTTGGTCCTGTGTAATACCTTTAAAACTCTGTAGCTATTAATATAATATTTATATTGCACAGGCAATAATGCAAAAAATATTTGAATTGGTGAGTGTGTTTAAGAGCCTCATAGGGGACATTTATAACTATCTTCTTAAAACTGAATGTTTATTTTATGTTTTCATTGCTTCTAGTTTATAGTCACTGAGCACTGAGTGAAGATTGCTGTGGATGAGCAAGTAACTTTGATATCTCAAACAAAGTTCAGTGAATTACACATTTTTTGTACAATACTTTATCACAGGCCTTGTCATAAACAGTAACGTAGTTGTTTGACGTGACCGAAATGATGTGCAACTTCCTTTGTAAAACTGGACTTATTTTTTTAGGTCTTGTATCTGATGTAACATTGAAACATCATAATACAATAATTTTTCTTGATATTGCCACAGATTGATGCTTATGTGAGAGTAGTATAAAACAATAAAAGCTTGGGGTCTCAAGTTCCAGAGAGAATGTAGAGGGAGATGATGAAGGTTAAATGTACCTCCTCGTGTTTACTCAGATGTTTTAGATACTGTTTGACACTTCCTGGATTTTTTTTTCCTTGTTACCTGCAAGGTTTGACTCTAGCAAGAAATTTATTTTTTTGCTCTCATCACCTTTTGATGTTATATTTGTCTCTTTCTGCTGTCGAACCCCTTTATGGTCTTAATAATGTCGTTCTTTTTATACCACTAGACATTTCAGCTGATTCGCCAGCCTCTAGCATCTTTTCCTTACAAATAATAATTAACAGCAGAAATTGCTATTAAAATATTATTGTAATTAATTTTAATTTATATAGAGCAGCAAAGAAGTCTTTTAAAATATTAAGTCAAATAAAATCCCCTATCTGCTATAAATATATGTAATACAACCGTGCTTCTCCTAGGTCTTCAAAAAGTAATGAGCAGTCCAAAAAATAGAAGAAATGGATCTGCAACAGTATAGTGCAATAACATATTACTAACAACCATACATATTTTAGAAAGGAAAAAGAAAAATATGCTAGAAAGCAAAACCTTGGAAATACCAAAAGTTGTAAAATAGATGGAACAGGAGAAACGTGAGAATGTGGCACCACGGTCTTTTCCTACCATCTTGGTGCTGGCGGTAGATAATCCCATTGTTCGCCAATGTTTAGTTCTGTTTCTATGCACACTAGATCGTTATAGTTGCCTTGATCAGGTGGGTTTAAATGACATACTCTGCTCAATGAAACCTGAGTAGCAGTGATATGTGGTGCTTTCAGGCAGAAGCATTTAAGGTGCAGTTCCAATGATAGATGTCTGCAGAGTATAGACAAGAAATAAAACTTGGTATTTCTAAGATACTGATATACTGGAGTTATTGCAGCCTATATTGACTTGCATGGTACCCTGAAGTCTATTTTTTAACTCCCAGGTAAGAGAAAATATAGTTTTCACTGCTCTGCCTTTGTTTTAAACCTGGAATCTGGGTATAAAATATAAAGGCAATGACATTAAATCCATCTTATTATAATAAGCCCTACAGAGAGGAAATTGTGTAGAACTTCTGCAGTATCCTACTCTTGAAGTGATAATATCTGACTTAAAGGCTATACGTTATAAATGATCTCAGTCATATCCACACAAAAAAAGCCTGAGGTGACCAAAATATTTTGTAACTGACATCATATATAGTCATTTTACTGTCACTTGCTTACATGTTATGTAAGAAAAATTTGGTATATTGTGAAAAGTTATATAGCAGCATAACACATTTTAGACATTCTTTATTAACTAGTAAGGTGAATCATACATCATTTCCAGGGCTAGTCTTTGATTTAGTCAAATATTTTGAAACCTTTTTGATCAATAAGAGTTAAGTCAGAAACTCCAGTAACTCATTTCTCATATACTCAGAGTGATGAGGTTCTGTTATAAATAACGTTATAAGCATAAAATAAACCATAAAATTTTAAGAAACAGTAAAGAAGAAGAGATAAAATATGCTAAAATTATGTTTGATTTATCTTATATAAATAAATGGAGAATATTTCCAAAATATGTATATTATATTTTAGAGCTAAAGATTACCTTATCTGTCAGGTGAAAATCACACACACACACACACACACACACACACACACAGACAAGACACTTAAATTGAAGATCTGAGTAATTTTAGCCTAAGAATCCCAAAGGAAATAAAGTGGAAACCTTGTGGAAAACTTGGAAGTCATCTAGTTTAAACATAAAAATATTGTCATAAATAAGTTAATATTTGTTAATAAGTAATGAAGTTAAAAGCTCATTTATACTGTATACAGTTTTCTTAAGACAGAAATATTTGGGCTGCCAGTTTCGGTTTTAGTTTTAGTCCTTTAAGACAAGCTCTGGAGCTACACCTCCTGGCTGCAGCACTATAGTAGCTGTGTGGCCTTAAGAAGTGTGTTTCCCATCCGTACTCTAAGGTTTCCTCACATGTTGAATGAGTTTAATTTTAATACCTATTCCATATGCCTATTTTGAAGATTAAATAAGATAAAACAAAGTAAAACCTGTAAAACAGAATAATTGCTCAATATATATATGCTATTAATATTGCTATTTTCTGAGCAGAAAAAGAATTATGGTAATTGATGTTTCAAAAGTAGGTAAATTTGTACAGATATTTTAATTGCTCAAGACTGTCCTTTGATATCATAATGTAATGTTCTTGAAGAGAATATGGGTTTTATAATATTCCCATAGAACTGATGGCCAGTGGCATCATCTTATGATTATGATAAAAACTTTTCAATATTGAATTACCATTAATGTTAATTTAATTTTAAAAATTTCTCAAAATAAAAATCTGAAGATCTGGGCATTGGAATTAAAATTATACTAAAGAGGTATCAATAGAAACAACTGAGTTTTCTCTAACTCCTCTCTATTTTATAAGTTCTATTTTAATGAGGCTCCATATGTCTTTTCCTTTCCCCCCTCCATTTTTCTAATAATCATTTTCTAAATTAATGGAGAAACATATTTTCTGAATACACAGCCTGGGTAAGGTAAGGCACTTTCTTTTTTTTTCTAGAGATAAATTATAAGGAATTGCTGTCCTCTGGGAATCTATATCTATACTCTCTCTCTCTCTCTCTCTCTCTGTATCTATCTATATCAGCTATATCACCTATAGCTGTACCTAATGAGGAAAACATGTAAACACATAAAGCCAACACTGTGAGACAGTTGTTAAAAGAGAGATGTTTGCAAAGGAAATATGGTCATATTTCACAGGTGGGTCACGTAAGGCAGGCAAAGGAAAAGAAGTCTAAGCTGTATGTTGACTGGTGAGGAGGCACTTCACAGGATGAAGGGCAGACATGGGGCTGAAGGGCAGAAAGGGAGTGGAGAGAGGCACTGGCTTCTAGCCATATGTAGCAGATTATACAAGGCAGGCCTCAGAAAAAGCCCACTGCCTCTCCTATGCAGCAAGTGTCGGTCACAAGGGTGCAACTGCGGGAAAGGGGTGGGTGCAGATCAAGAAGGGCCTTGTGCAACCATTTTTATATTTAGTTTTTATCCTGTAAACTATGAGGAGCCATTGAATGTTCCATGGAGTATAAAAATTTAATCATATTACAAAGATATTGAAGCAACAGTATTGGCAGATTTTAATAACTGATTGGAATGGAGGGCAAAGGAGGAAGAGTAGTCTTCTAAGGCTTTGGTTTCTGGCTTGCACTAAGTACTAACTAAGTTAAACTCATTAAAAAATAGTAGAGTGAAAAGAAACTATAGCCCTGGCTGGGTCACTGAGTTGGTTAGAGTGTCATCCCAATATGTCAAATTTGTAGATTCAATCCCAAGTAAGGGCACATACAAGAATCAACCAATGAATGCATAATGAATGGATAATAAATGTAACAACAAAATCAACATTTCTTTGTATCTCTCTTCCTCTCCACCTCCCTCTATCAAATCAATAAATAAAAATCTAAAAACTGTAGGTTTGCATTTAATAGAAAAACACGATACAATCCATTGGACTTCATAATATGGATTTGTTACTTGCACTAACTACTTAGTATCATTATTCAGGAAAAATATTTTGTTCTAAAAGTTTACCTGATTCACTGTATATAAAAAAGGAGGTTTATTAAAAACAAAAGAGTGCAGTACTCCAAACACTTTACCAAAGGCAAGAAGGAAAACCACCAGAGTCAACATCAAATTATTCAGTACTCATTGCATCCTTAATGTGTGCTATGATGGGATAATTATTGCTATAATAAAAGAGAACCTGCTTTCAACTCTTAATTTCCTAAATAGTTCAACTCTGACTTTTTGAGGTAATAGGTGAGATTCAACAGCATCATAAAAGGTAATTTAGAATTACTATTCCATTTCCAGGGGCATGTTGAATGGACCTATAATAGGCTGAATCTAGGAGTTACTCATAAAAGCCTAGGTATCAGATTTTCCAGCTGACGGAGCTCATGTAAATGATGGTGAGATGTGCCCAAGTTATTCTCGGTGCAAAGTTATGCAGAGAGATGCAGAGGTTATTTCAGGTCAGTAAAATTCCATTTAACACAGTACTGCCTACCCAGGAAGTTAGTGAAATAAAGGGCTTGTGGCTGCCTCGAACGCATTGCCACAGAGGAACTTGGTACTCAAAAGAGTCAGCTGTTTATTTTCTGAGTATAAACCATGTGTTCTCTCTTTCTCTACTTCATCTTGCGATTTTCTGTAAGTGTGAAACATTTCAAAATTTAAAATAACAAACTAGCAGCTCGGAAAAAAAATGGAAAATTTTTGTCATCTTTAATTTTTTGTTTGCAATTAAAAGAAATGAGAAGAAAAACGTGGAACTTAATTTTAAATTCTCACTATTTTTATACATTTTTGAAATGCTAATCACAAACATTTTAAAATGCAGGAACATATTTTATGTTTCTTAAAAAATTTTTTTCTACATGAACTAAATGATCAAAGTTTCAAACTTATAATATACAAAATGAAGTAAACCAGAATTACTTTTTTTCAAACTGATTGACTAAACTTCTTTACATTAGTGTATTCATTAAATTTTTAAAAATACATTCATATCCACAAAGAACAGGCTCAGTAACAAGTGCAAGAATAATGTATGTGTTTTCATATACCTATCACCCAAAGACCTTCCAATTGTCCCAATAATGTTTTGTTTTGTTTGCAGCAAAAATACTCAAACCAGAATCACAATTTGTACTCACTTAGTATGGCTTTCTAGTTTCTCAGCTTTTCTTGGCTTTCATGACCACAAAATTTTTAGTACAAAAAAATAATTTTGCAGACTCCCTAGCTGTGGGTATTTATGGAGTGTCCCTCATAGTAAATTTGACTACTACACTCAGATATTGACAGCCTGAGACTTCCGTTCCTGAGTGGGAGCGGTGTGGGGGGGGCGATATTGAGTGCGGTTGTTCTCAATTTGAATCACCTGAAAAGCTTTTAAACCACGCGATACCCAGGTGGCACCCAGACCACTTAAATCAGAAACTCTAAGGTTCAAATGCAGGCGTTAATGTTTTTCTGGGGTTTTTTTTTTAATTGTTGTTCAAGTACAGTCATTTCCATTTTCCCCTCGCCACTCCCCTACCCCACCTCACCATCCCCACCTCCCATCCTTGAATCTATCCCCTTTGGCTTTGTCCATGTGTCCTTTATACATGTTCCTTGACTACCTTTCCCCTATTTTCTGCCATTATCCCTCTCCCTCCTCCCCTCTGGTTACTGTCAGTTAAGTATTAGCATTTTTCATTAACTTAATTGATTCAGAATTTGCATA
>PVJD01006011.1:0-105198 GCA_004026545.1 Mormoops blainvillei | reverse complement strand
TAGTTCACAGTTGGAGATTGTTCATACTGCTTATTTTAGTTGTCTTTCATTTGGGGAGAAACAAGCTATTTAACTTTCAGGATGCTTGCGGGTAGTTGGGGAGCAACTTGAATCCCCTATCTTATTGAATAAAACTGTCTTTAATAAAGTGTAACTTAGGTAGAGAAAAATATTGTTTATAAAGTGTTGTAATCTATTACAGTTTGTTACACCTCAGCAAAAACAACAACAACAAAATGGTAATTTACTAATCTCTAAACTCATCCCATGGATATTATTTATAAGGTATTGATATTTATTTTAGTCAATAAAATTACCTCAGAAGTATTTCTAAGTGAACATTCTTTCTCCTGGGCTTTTATTCAATATCTAGCTTATGCCTTTTTGGAAAGAATCCCTTGGTTAAAAACATGTGGTAGATCTTTCTTTGTAAAAAACTGAGAGAAATTCTGAAAATAGGTTAAATACTGTGGTTTTATAAAGTTTTATGAAGAAATATGTCACATTTCAAAAAGGAAATTTTCACAACAATATTTCATAAGGCTGTTTATTTCTAAATCCTGTTTTTTTAATATATTCATAACCATTACCTCTTCTCTAGTTCACTTAAAGTTTATCCACTTTAAGTATCTCTATATAATAATATTGGAGAGCACTATTTAACTAAGGACTTCATTGAAACAATGAATTTTACAAGAGTTGGCTGGAGCATCTCTGAAGCTGCACTATGAATGATAGCTCCATGCATTTTTATAAGATTTACTTAGCCATAATTTATTTATAATAAATATAAAGATATAGCAAAGACTATTTAATGAGTACACTTACAAACTTCTATTTCCTCTGGACTCAGATTGTGATGGAAACATAGCCAAGTGTATGAAAACAATCTTTGTTTTCATTTATTTTCTTCTGCTTCTAGGTTCTGTGATGCTTTTGTGGGTGCTCAAGACAAATTTCGTTTTATACTCAACTTCACTGAAAAAAAAACCACATTCTAGTTTCATGCTCTCAAACTCTGTATTTATCCTCATTCCCAAAATTTAATTAAAATGTATTATTGTGCAGATTGTTTTGCCCAATAATCTCTACACAATGCTAGCTGCCTGCTTCACTTAACTAGGAAAAGGGTTTCTCCAACCCTATGTGATTCATTCGACAACTCCGCTTGTCCCTCAATATCAATATTGTGTCCTTTTCTTTCTGCCATGTTTTCTGTTATCTGTGGATAAATAGAGTGCTTTTTAATAGGGAGAATAATTTCTTTATTAGGCTTTAAGTAGGAAATATATTACATCTTTGTTCAAATCATGGACACCTTGATATTCCATGTGCAATGCCTTCTAATACTACCAAGCAAATTGCAAGAGAAGTGGAAAAGAATATTTTGTCTTTAGGTATTTTGCTTTCGCTATTTTGGGAGGATTATGTGTTTGCAAATATTAAAATTTAAAAATGGTTAAATGTTTAATTTTTCCATGCACTTGTTTAATATCATTTTGCTAGCTCCATATCCAGTTCTGAATTACTTCAGTTCTTTATCACCCACATCTGCCATTTTATCATCAAACTCCTCTTCCTTAATACACTAAGTTTACTCCTTCTTTTTTGTTTCCTCACCACCAACACTGAGGGACTAAAAAGCAGCCTTTTAGCTGGGCTTCTGAATTCTAGACTTCAGCTTTCTACCACTCACTTTCTGCATAAAAGCCCAGATTCCTCATTTTATTCATGATGCTCTTGTTTGAAATCCTGCAGCGGCATATGATTATTTGTAAAGAATAATGTTTACACCCCCTTGGAATGTCACAGAAGTGCTTTTCCATGTTCTATCACTGAGTTTCTCAACCTCAGCAGTATTGACATTTGGACTGGACAATCGTTGGTTGCGGAGGGCTGCCCTGTGCACTGTAGGCCGCTGTCCATTGACACCAGTAATGTCCTTCCAGTTGTGACCACCCAAAATGTCTCCCGACATTCACGAACATTCAGCGCGGGGGATGGCAAAAGCACCTCCAGTAAGAAACACTGTTTTACATCCACTTAATTTTTTTGTATTGGTTAGAATTGTGTTCAGCTTCAAGTAGCTGAACAGCTGAATAACTATAGTTTAATGAATTAGAGGTTTGTTTGTTTATTCATAGGAGTCTGTAGATGAGCAGTTTCTGGGATTGGTACAATAGTTCAGGGAGGCTGGTACAAATTGGGTATCTGTCCTCTGTGGAGCAAAAAGAAAGGCGTCGAGGAAGGGACATACTCATGAAATTTTGCATTTGCGTCTCATTGACCAGTATGGTGTTTCATGATCTGCATTAATTCCCAGAGAACCTGAGTCTAGACTTGATCCAGGAAAAAGAGAAGGGCATTGGAAACAGATGTTGGAGGAGTCAGCCTACAGAGTCTACTATGCCTTAACTTCACATCTTCACCAGATGGACTTTCCGTTATGTATTATTTGGAGTAAGTAATTCCAGAACTGAAACAAAATGCCACAGCTCTTAGTATCTTAACCTAATGATGTTTTGATTGTTTCTCAAAACATCTAACATGGATAACCTTGATAAGTGAGTAACCTTCTGTGTGATGGTTCAGTGGCCCAGGCTTTGCTACCCACAAGGTCCTAGTACCTCCTGCCAGCTCCTTTGTCTCTGACTTGCAGATGGAAGAAGAAAGGCAGTATAAAGAATTTTGTATAAGGCGTTTGGGGCTAGACCAGTGATTAACATACTATTTCCATTGACCCCCTAATGGCCAGAATATAGTTAAAATGGTAATATCTAGCTGTAAGTGACTGTCACTGACCCCAAAGAAAATATTTTGTTCCAAGTTTGCCCCTCTTTGTATTTTCATTCCTTTCTAACTTTCCTTCCTTTCTCTTTTCTGGAATGTTCTGCCTTGTTTTTATTGTTTTTGAAAATTCTAACTCTTCACTATCTCCTAGTGAAGACTTTGTTCTCTAGAACGCTGCAAAGCAACTACTCCTTCATTTGAAAACTGATGTAACAGTGATTGAAAGAGAAGCTTTGGGGTCAGAAAGAATTGCATTTCACTCACAACACTCACAGGTTTTGTAAACTTTCCCAAGTTATTTAACTCCTATAAATCATAGATTTCTCATGTTTCAAATTGGGGCAATATTAAAGTATAAATTAAAAAGAAATAATGTCCTTGACACAGCACCTAACATACAATAAATGTGAAATTTCATGAGATTACTTTATAATTTTATCTTCTAAATTAGTTATTGCTTGTCCGACTCATTGGGCACCTCATCGCATACCTCATTTTTCATTTGTGCTTAATTCACGATCTCCAGGAGCCACTAAAGCACTCCTGCAGGGCAGGGTGCGTCTTGCTGGTATTAATGGAGCAGGCGCTGAGGGAAGGACTGGGAAACAAAGCCTCTTTGTCTCCTTCTCCCTCAGTATGGGATGATGACCCTCTGGAGCTACACTCATGACTCCTATGCTTCATAAGGCTGAGGGGTTCTTTTCCAACTCAAGCTGAAAAGCCCTAACATGACCACATCTGTATTTTTAAAATCTATTACAGTAAAAACCACAGCAGGACGCAGTTTCTTAAATTGTATGCACTTTAAGGAAATTAACATTTTTCTGAATCACAACAGGTGTCCACTAGCACGTTTTATTAATCAAAGCAGCTCTTCTCTGCTGACACTCTAGACCCTGTTTTCACCGGTGCCTGCTTCTATAATCAATTCTCCACAGAGCTGTGATCTTTTTAAAAATGTAAATCAGGCCATGCCTCTGCTTAAACTCTCTAATGGCTTCTGTGACCCTCAAAATAAAATCTAAATGTATCGCCTTGGCACACAAAGTCAGACATGATCTTTCCTTACCTCTCAGGTTTTATCCTTATCACCCTACCACTCACCTACCTTGCTCAGCCCATTGGCCTCCTCTCTGTGTTGTTAACTCTCCAGACTCCTAGTGGCCTCATCATCTTTGAACTCCTCTCGTCCTTTACTAGAATTGCTCCTCTCTTACATGTGTACATATTTTGATCCTTCTTGTCATTCAAGTATCAGTTTAAATGTTAGTCCTATGAAAACTGTCACTGATAATCCTATCCAAAGAGCCATTCCACTCATTAGATTCTTAGAATTTAAGCCCCAGATCTGTACATGTACAGAGCGGTGAGACTCTTCTGATGTTGGAGGTTCCCCGCTGTCATCTTTTTACAAATAGAGGCATGCGTATGGATGACAAAATAAGTATGTAGGCTGAATTCTCTGGAAGGTCTCTTAAGCCAAAGGTCTGGTTTTGAATGTTGAAAATATACTTTGCGATTAAAATTATATATACATCCCTGTCTTAATTGCTGGAGGATAACCTTTTCTACCTTCGTCTGTTGAGCATTAGAGTCCTCTTTGTCTCTCCAGAGCCATCCCGAGGGTGTGTCCTTCAGAAGTATGCTATAGGACAGTACTTGCAGAAAGAGCACTTTGCCATGCAGGGATGTATGCAACTGCACTGAGTTGACAGATGACACAGACACATGTTGGGCCTGGTTTCTGTTGGTAGGAAGGGGTTTCGGTAGCTGTGTTGCTAAAGGGTACCTCAGCATGATATTTATTTAGCTTTCAGCAGAGACTGAACCCAGCAGTATTTCTTGGTCTTTCAAATTCTATAGCACAGAAATAATAATTTTCAGGATATGAAGGTTTTATATGTATTTCCTTTTGAATGCTATGAAAATACTTTATGAGTTTGGGTCTTATCTTAAACAATTTGCTATTTTGTAGATGGTTTATTAGAAGCAGTTAATTTGCACGTTTTTGAGGTTCATAAATAAGTTTAAAAAATGGATTTTGTCATCTTTCATGGAACTTTACAAATTTCACCTGTAAATATTTGCTGATTTCTTTTATGTATTCTTATTGCTATATTTAAACAATAAATTGAAGCTTTTTCTATCCAATGTTATCATTAAATACTAAGAGAACCATTAATCATTATTATTAGTATAATTTTAATAAAGCCTCAGAGTTGACGTTAATCTTTACTCATATCATATAAATTCCAAAAAGATGTTCTCTAGAATTCCATTTTCTTAGACTTGTACATATCTACCAATTTTAACTTTTATTTCATTTATACATTGTACTCATCTATTATGTTGAAACCTAATTGAAGAGTTTGCAGTTTTATGTAATTTCAATGATATTTCAAAAGTAATTGAAGAAAAATTACCAATAATATATTGGTATCATGATAGAATGACTTTAAATTCCCTATTAAATATATATATTACAAGTATACATAACATGAAAATCAATATGAGAAAACAATTTATTAAAATAAATGAGCTTTTGAACAATAGTAAATTTTTGTTTCATCGGAAAAATAGTGACACATTTCTAGAACACTAATTATTCATATATGTAGGTGATAACACAGTCACTGGCTGTAGAGAAAGATAAGCCTTTTTTCCCTCAGGTGTCATGTGACTCTGAGTAAATCAGTTATACGGTATGTAAGTAAATCAGGTGATTCTATAAAATCATTCAGAAAGTTTGCATAAACCATGCTATTTTTATTTATGTGTTTTCTGTATTTTGGTGTTATAATGAAAGATGTTAGTTGAGTGGAGACTAGTCTGAACAACTTAATGCAAAGCTTTGATTGTCTTTCAATGTAGTATCTAAATACTAAGTATGTCATATGTAAAGAGGTACACATAAATACACATACGAGGTTTGTCCAGAAGGTATCCAGCCACATAATATGAAAAATAGAGACATTTATGAAGACAATATAAGGTACAAGAAACATCATACATGCGACGATGACGCCTCAGTCCCCTTCAAAGTAGGCATCTTGGGACCCCACACAGTTCTAGTTGCCATCAGCTGCCCTGTTGTATTTTCCTGAATCTCACTGATGGTCTGAAATCTCTTCCCTTTCAAAGGTGATTTTAGTTTTGGGAAAAGCCAGAAGTCGCAGGGCACCAAATCTGAGCTGTAGGGAGGTTGAGTCACTTGGGTGATTTGATGTTTCGCCAGAAACTCTGCAGGGGACATGACACATAAGCAGGTGCGTTGTCATGATGAAGCTGCCAATCACCAGTTGCCCATAGCTGTGGCCTTCTGAATCATCTAAATAGTTTCCATGGATGAACAGTCAAGCTTAATGCAAAATTTGATGCAGATTCATTGCTCTGTTAGCTCATTCATTTTGAATGCATTGGCCACACAGTACACATGCTCACTCAATGGTATCTACCACCCCCACTAAGTAGTATAGTGAACACATCATTGTTCATGCAGGTAAATCCCAATCCACTCTCCTTGGCTGCCAGGTTACAGTAATGTGGCGCAAACCATTCTCATTACATTAACAATAGCAGATTTTTTCTGGACGGACCTCATATATACGTGTGTGTGTATATACATATGTGTGTGTGCACATATATACATACACATACACATATACACATACACATATACATATATACATATATATGGCGTTTATATATATATATAAATATCACATTCAATAAGTGACTTCAAGGTTTTTTTTTATGTTGCTTTACTGCTAACATAGTAAAAATACCTCTGTCAAATTTCATTTAATTCTCCTTAATCTTATTAAGTATAAAATAAATCACCAATCTTCTAATGTGGAGAAAACATGGATGTTATTTGCACTTTTTGCAAAACAAGTAAGGAGTTCTTCTGCATTTTCTCATGTAGATCGAGATAAATAGTAATCAGTAGTTGACACCCAAAGGACCAAATAACTGATCTTCAACAACGGGGTGTCTCCTGGAGGTTTAGAATGTTAATGTAGTGTAACATTCATATAGCAAGTTTTTACAGTTATCAATACTTTTTGGTTGATGTAAATGACAATAACTTTATATTTTAACATAAATTTCCCCATTTGAACATGTGAAATCAAGCTAGGTATTGTTATTTCTATATCATAGATGTGAAAAAGAACAAATGGCTAAAGAATAGATTCTAAATGTACACCGTATCCACTTTATATTACTCTATTGAATTACAGAGCTGTGTGGTTGTAGCCTTCTGTAGGGGAAAAAGCTTTGGAGTGAAATTCCCTGGACTTGGCTTCCTCTAACTGACCCTGTGATTGTGACTCCCAAGTCTCACACCTTCTGTTTGGCCAGTAGCTACATCTATGATGATAACATTCTTAATTTAGCTTATGTATAAACAGGCATGCAGAAACTAAATCCACCTGATTTGCTATGGAAATTGGTGTTCTAAAGTAGAAACCACATATCCATTGAGAAGGAAGTCTAGTAAATTAGTTGATGCCTGGAAATAATTGCTTTTCCAGATGGGCTTATAATGGATTTATGAAGTATAAATAGAACATAAAACAAAGTTACCTAGTTAAAAGATCGAAGGATTTTGAATCTTTTTACGCGTAGAACAAAAAGTACCTTTTCAAATAGATGAGGATCTCTTCAAGAAATGGAATAGTTGTAGGAACTTATAATGATGCGAATCACACTAACCCTAAAATGAAAGTTTACACTAGTATTAATATTAACCCATTTAAGGGCAGCCCTTTTTTATTTAATTCCTTATAATATCATTTGTTTTACCTAAATCTGTATTTTATGAAAACAGTCAAAATTGTAGAAACCTCGTATATTATTTGCTTTAAAAAAATGTTTCTGTATAATGACACTGCATAGTAGATGCTCAGTGAATGCTCCTGAACTGAATAAATAAACTAATGAAATCTATTCCATTGTAATATTGGCAATTTATTTCATTATTTTTGTATTGTAGCAGAAGTAGGGATGATTCTCTGGCTCTTTCTCTCATTCTTGCTCTCTTAACTCTTGAATTCAAATGGGCCTTGTGCAAAAGTACATTATTTTAATTATGTCTCTTAAATTACAAGTGCATAGATATAAGTTGTCTGTTTGCTCATTGCTTTGGTCTCAACGCCTAAAAGATAGCTGGTACAAAATAGATGCTCAACATTTATTAAATGAATGAATAATCACATGTATAATTTTTTTACGTTGATCAATTTCTTCATTTTCCTACTGACTCTTCAAAAAAAGTTATATGAAATAGAGTGTAAAAGTCTTTAATAACATGCATTTTTAAGTTTATTGGGATATAATATTTTTAGGAAAGTAACATAGTATTAAAGTAAAAATAAAAAATAAAATTTTAACAAACTTGATTTTTTTTGTTAGACAACATGTCTTGTTTCCAAAATGAGATTTTATTTCTTTTAACAATCAAATTCAATATCAGGCCTTGATCCTATAAGCCACATATAAACATGGGACAAAACTAAGTTTACAGTTGTTAGTACATGAAATACAGAGTTTATTCTTGTATTATTATGTATTAATTTTTGTATTATTTTCCATATGAACAACTGTAAACCTACTTTTGTCCCACCTGTGTATTATTCTTCTACCCCTAGTGTCCCTCTTGCTCTGTTGCTAAATATTTTTAAACATTTAATTAGTATCTTTTTTAAAAAATATTTATTTATTTATTTTTAGAGAGGAGGGAAACATCAATGTTTGGTTGCCTCTCGAGCGCCCCCTCCTGGGGACCTGGCTTGCAACCCAGGCATGTGTCCTCACTGGGAAATCAAACCAGCAACTAGTTCGCAGGACTGCACTCAATCCACTGAGCCACACCAGCTGAGGATGTCGCTAAATTTAATACTGGCCACACACCTCCCCCAAGGGTTTTTTAATCAGGTTAAAGGATCAACTTTAGTCATTCGCACCCTGCAGGCTAAGGGATCAACTTTAGTCATTGTCACCCTGCAGAGAGAAAAGTAGAAGTCTGATTGTTCCCTTAAAGAGCTTTCCAATGCTTCTGCTGCCTCATAACGTCATCAGGGGAAATAAGTGCCTCTGAAGTTAGGGGTACCTGTGTTCTCTGCCTGGATTAAGCAAGGTAGTCACCATTACTGTTGGTCGGATGGTCTGCTAGTGTTATAATATTTTACCAAGGTGTGTGGAGCCAAAGAGGCCAAGTGTCCTCATAGCATTAAACCTAGTTGCATTCATTTCACACCACAGTGGGCTGGGACAGCCAGTGGGGAAGTTCTCTGGTTTCTCAGCTCTTTTTCAGTCATGGTCCTGTCTGGGGGACAGGTCAGACTCTGCTTTAAATTTGCTCTCCAGCATAGCGGCCAAGGGTCAGATTTCCCGTTCCTCATGGTGAGTTTTCTGAGTGTGTATGGGTCTCGCTTGCTAGGTATTCTTCAGATCATTTGTACAGACTGATAAATGAATTCTGAAAAGACCTTCAACTTTTTAATGAAATAGACAACTAAAATCAGTTGTATTTGATCACAAACACACCTCTGTAGATGAAAGTCAAGGTATTTTTACAAGGAGAAGGGTGCAGAGAGCTAGTAGGACAAACCAAAAACCAGGTTATCATACAGGTATATGTTATGATCAGTTCTCTGCTCTTCACATTAGCAAGCTAGATAAAATCTTCAAATATGGTCAAATAGGCAAATTGAAAAAATGAATCAAAAAACCTTCAAAACAGGGTCATTGATAGCTTTGGTGAGGTTTCCCAAGCAATCAAAGATCTACATATCTAAAAGTTGTCGTATCTCTGAAAAATGAAAGATGTCCCACTGAATAAAATAGGCCAGGTCATATACAGAAGGTTATCACTTTGTGATTTTTATTTTCTTCTTTACTTGTATATATTTCTATGTAATTCTAGATAATTCTGGGGTGAAAGTTATTTTTGCATCAGCAAAATCTGAAGTTTTTTTTAATGTCTACTGCTCAATTAGATAGATTTTTCATATGCTTCTGCATGATATTTAAAAATCAGTTTTTAATTTATATTTTTATACATTATTTTAAAATATGAAAGTATTTTATGTATGCCATGAAGTTGGTCCTATTAAGCTTTACATATTTATTTATGAACACCACTACTTTATAAAAATTAAAGTGAAAACTTGAACTTTAGCATTACTATGTAATGTTAAACTTCATTTAACTTTGGCTACAGCAAAAAAATCTAAGGGGCTGTTTTCATTATTAATGACATAATTACAAATATTTAATATATTGTCCTTTATCTTAGCTTTAATTTACCTTTTTCTATTATGTAGGTAAATATATATCACTTCAGTGTTTAGCATTTTAGAGGAAATTGATAAATATTCTGTATAATAAAAGTGCATTTTAATTTCATTTTTCCTAAAATATCCTTCCATTTAAAAATATTTTATTTTAATGGAATAACAGTTTAGTTTTGGAACTTATAAAATACTGGATTAGAACTCTACAATTATGAACTGCAGGAATGTATACCTCTTGTTCATTTTTTAATGCACTTACTCTTTGTCTTGGCACCAAGGAGATTCCATTGGTCTGACCATGCTAGCATCTTTTTTGCTAATAAAAGAGAAACAGGTGTGAAAACTCAGCGTTTCACATGTATACTGTACTAAGGGCAAGTTTTTATACTGAGCATTAGCATAGAAACAGACACTTACCTGCAGCTTAATAACTACCAGAAGAGGGATTGAAGAGAGAAAGGAAGAAGTGGGGGAGGGAAGGAAGGAAAGAGGGAGGGACGGAAAAGAGTGAGGAAGGAAAAACAAAGTGGTGTTTTAGTTGTCTCCAATACAGTATTCAAAAACATAAAACTTGTTTTGAAATCAGTGGTCATTTTCTTTAAAGTAAATGTAACCTTAAATGTAACCCTTATAATATGGGTAGAATAAATTACATTTTCAGTAGCTAGTAGCTAACATTCTGTAGCTACCATTAATATTTTTCAATTGCATTAAAATGTCCTGATCATTATTAGAGAATTTCTCAAAACATTTGAGATAATTAAGCATGCAGCCTTATAATTACTGTTTTAAAAACTGCCATTTGTAAATAGGCACATATTGAGATAGGTCTGAGATCTAAGCAGATGTTGGGTACAATCTCTGTACCCCTGTACTATTGTTACTGAGAGAGAGACCCGATCAGGAGGCCCCCTCCCCCGACTCGGTTCTTGTCTCCCTCAAAAGACTTGAATCCAAGCAAGAGACAAACATGTATAGTCGAAATGAGATAGTAAGTTTATTTATGAAACACATGAGCACAAAGCTGCAAGCAGGCACCCATCTAGTCTAAATGCCCCACATATAGAGGAAAGAAAGTTGTTAGTGGGCTTGTTAGTAAGTTAGTGACTTTGTTCTATACATTGGAGCCAAGACTACAAGTGGGCACTTAGCTAATCTAAGTACCCCGACTATTGGGGTTCAGGGATTATATACTTTAGTCAGTTTCTAGGCTCCCCCTACTTCTCCCCGCTTCTAAATCTTGGGAATAAGGTACAGCTACAAAGGTTTTCTTTCTCAGTAAAGGCTCTTTGTCTTCGTTAGTGAAATTGCTACAGAGGCTCCCCTTCCCCGCACGGAGTCTCAAGGACCCTCCTCCTCCTGTGCTATTCCTGCTTATGATGTTCAGAACACGTGACAATCTTAGTGAGATTGCTACAGAAGCTTACAGAAGCCCCCCGTTCTCAGCACAGTCTGAAGGACTCCCCTTCTCCAGGACTATTTTTGCTTGTTGATGCTCAGGACACCTGTAATCTTACCAAGCCGCGCTCAGGACTGCCGAGTCAATTGGTGAGACACGTCGACCCTTTGCTTCTAGCCTTCTGTATTAAGTTCTTTGTCAGATTGTAATGACAAGGGCCCTGCTGTATCTCCCCCAGGCCACTCATTCCTAGCTGCTACCTAACACTGTGAACTTTCATAAAACATAAAAAAGAACCCCCTAAGTGTACTGGGAAACTTTTCCTAAAACTGTATTTGTTATGTAGAATTTAAATAAAAAGAAAAGGTAGATCTACATGCTCTGAGAAGACTATTTCTACAGACTTATAATTATTATAAATCCTTAATTACAACTTATCTTTTAGATGCAAACTTCAATCCATGAGTTTCTATTTTTCTATACATATTTTTGTATATATTCTTTAATTTTTTTCTCTTCTTTCGCAATTGTTGGCAGAGGTGCTTGACTCAAGTCTAACAAGCACCTAATGGAAACAAAATCTTTTCTACTTCAGCGCACGAAGCGATTTCCACCTTTGCCTGCATCATAGAAACTATGCTTTTTCAGACACGAACCTCAAAATTTTGATGCTGTTGAGATATTTTACATCTCAGCTTATTTTTTTATTTAAATAGTACTGAATTTATTTAAATTGTACCTTTTGATCATTATAAGAAAATGTCTTAATTCGAGATAATTAAGAATGTAGATTTTTAATCACTGTTTTAAAATTTGCCATTCTTAAATAGGCACATATTGAAATAGACCCTGAGTAGTGTGGCTTCTCAGACCCCGGGTTAGGGGCCCAAAGAATTGGATGGGCGTCTATAGAGCTCACATGAGTACTTTGGGCATGTTATTAAAAATCTCTCCAATCACTGAAATATTTAAAATTTTTAAAATAATAAGACACCTCACATGTTTGTTGTGAAAATTAATTTAAATATATTTTCAATTTAGAAAAGAAATGTACAGAATATATATCAAAACAGGTGCTAAAAGATATGTTTACAAGTCAGAAAAGGTATTTCCTTTCTATAAAATCTAAAGGGTACTAAGATTTAGGGATAATCAATTTACTCATTTTCTCTTAAACCTAGCTCCATTTCTCAATTCAAAGTAGAATCAGAAAATAGAAACTTCCTTAAAAATTCTGTTAACAGGTTAATTGTTTTGCATATATTCGATTCTGTGATGACATACAAATTCGTTGTATCAGAATTTAAAATACTTTTCTGCTTTCTTAACCAATTTTCACAGGTGTTTTCAATGACATTTCAACGGTTCACATGATATCATATCTAGACTCTTCTCTCTGAACTCCCTACTTCTTTCTTCTCAGTGCTTTTGAGATTTATTCATGTAACTCCCATTAGAGTTAATTGGAGTTACTAACATAAATTCCACTTGCTCTAAATAGAGAATAGGTTTCTTTAATGTTGTTTTTATTTTTTAATAAGGTTAGACTTAAAATAGAATGTTGTATACAATTGTATCTTTTGCTTTGGGAAATTAAAATGCCTTTAACAACTTTTAGGGTTAGGGAATTGAAATCTGTTGCAAACTTTTCTTTCTTATTTTAATTCTGCTGCATTACTACATCATCATTACAAATTACAATTGGTAATGAAATAAATAGGACACTGAACTATAAAAGCATTTTTCCAGCAAGCCACCACTGTTTACATACTATTTGTAGTTGTATTTGTGGAATTACTCTGCTAATGGTATATTACTAACACTATTTAGAAAAATTGTGTTTGCTATTCCTAACAATAAAGAGAAAGAAATAGATACTTTTTATTGAAAGGAAAAATACAGTTTCCAAGCTAAAAGAAAAGCTCACTTTTTTTTAAATGAATGCTGCTTTTAAATAAATAACTGATCCTTTTAAGTATCTTTTTATATCTGATTGTTAATAATAATTAGTTTAACTATGGATAATTTTATATGTGCCGATAGTCTTGAAATGTTTCAAATATTTGAAACCAACTATTTTTAAGAACCTGATACAAGTTTAATTTACCAAAAGAAAAGACATATTTAAGAAATGGGTGCTTTCAATTCAAAAAAGACTAATTAATAATAAACCAGTGAACTTGCTTTTAAGAGTGTATCCTCTCCCCAAACTATAGGAAGGCATTTCCTTGTCAAACACATTTCTTGAAAAGTTTTCTGTAACTCAGACATTTCAAATAGGACATACAGCAAATTAATTTCAACTTAAATTTTTGTCCTTTTTAGTTTTGAAGATATTTCCACATAAAATATATTATGCTTATAATTGTAAGATAATTATATTAGCCTATATGATAGTAAAGGATATACTTCTAATAAAAAATTTCATGAAAATTAATATACCACTTTAATTTTCACATTATTACTTTCATTACTCTCAAAATTTTAACTTCCATACCTTTCTTTAGATGTGATTTTTTTCCCAATTATTTCTTTTGATGGCTTCAAAACTAACAAGCCTTCAAATATTTTAAAATGAACTTTTCTCTAGTTAGTGAAATTATATTTGAAAAAATTATGTTAATGCAATTTAACTGTACTGCATTATAGAAGACTGATTTAATACAGGAATAAAGTTGGAAGACCCTAAATGATTCAATAGTTTAAATGACCTTTATAACTTTCTCTTGAATATTTTCAGATAGAAAATTAATTATCATGAATTCAATCATTAAAACTCCATTCAATAAAACATCAATGGAATAATTTGGAAATATGGCTCCTATTAACTCAGAGCTTGCACTTAACTTTTTACATAATAGACAAATTTTAATTTTGCCTATCAAGGAATAACAGCATGCTGAAGCGGAAATAAAACAACCAGCCTCACTGCTGATGCTTTCCTCAGCCCAGCTAAATCAATGTTGAATAAATATTTAAATAAATTTAGCCCCAAATTTGCTGGCTTCCAGAGCAAAGGAAAGTTTTGATGAATTGTGTAATTACTTTTTTTTGTCCAATCAAAAGAAGCACGCGATTCACCTGGAAAATGGATTAAAAAGGGCACGAAATACCAACCTGCCCAGGGCACCCATGTGACCGATATGAGGCCCTTAAGAGGAAGTTAATATATTTCTTGCAAGTAGAATTTTTTAGAAATGATCCAACTCAAATCTTTGCATTGATCCCAGCCATGGATATTAATTAATATGCTCATTTTAGTAGTCTTTTTTAACATTGTAATTTATTTATTTTATTTTTTCCATCAACATTTATTCCCCTATGAGCTCTTCCACTTCCACTCACCCCCGTCCCCCCTGTTGTCAATCACCACACTGTTGTCCGTGCCCATGAGTTTTTCTCTTTTTTTTCTTTTCACGTGATACCTTCACCTTCCCTGCCCTCCCCATCCCCCCAGTTGCCAACCTGTTCTGTATCTATGAGTCTGTCTCTATTTTGCATGTTAGTTCAGTTTGCTCATTAGGTTCCACATATGAGTGAAAGCATATGGTACTTGTTTTAGTAGTCTTATTAATTTCCTCATATTCTATGCAAAGAGAATGCCTGGTCGGGCATTAGAACACCATAGTTATAAATATGAGCTTTGTAATCAGATACTCCTGGTTTTTAATTCTGAGAATTTAATCCTGGGAATTTGATTTAGCTTTCTAAGGCTCAGTTTCCTCATCAGTAAAATGGTTATAACAGTGCTACATATTCATGGATTTCTTGGTGAGGATTAAATTAAACTATATTTATAACGTTTTAGCACAGAACCTGGCACATAATTAGGCTGTAATAAAATAGTGGTGATTTTTTTAAATGTTTGCTTAAAACAAAAATTTGAAAAGCTCTGTTTTCATAGTATTCTAAAAAATTAAAATATTACAATGCTTCAAAGATAGAGTATATTCCAAAACTTATTGTCTATTTTCATAGATATTTTAAATTATTTGATCTCACCGACCTCATAAAAGCTAGTTTAACTCCTTTTAATCTATGAATCCTCATTCTTTAATAATAACTGTACATTTAGGTTTACAACTATTTTAATACTTAAGTCTAAAATACAAAAAAATGAAACTCGACCACCAACTTACACCATGCACAAAAATAAACTCAAGATAGATAAAAGACTTAAATGTAAGTCACAACACCATAAAAGTCCTAGAGGAGAACATAGGCAGGAAAATCTCAGATATTCCACACAGCAATATTTTCACCAATATGTCCCTTAGAGCAAGGGACATAAAAGAAAGAATAAACAAATGGAACTTCATCAAAATAAGAAGCTTCTGCACGGCTAAAGAAAACATCAGCAAAATGAAAAGGGAACCAACCCTATGGGAAAATGTATTTGCCAATGATACCTCGGACAAGGGTTTGATCTCCAAAATATATAAAGAACTCACATGACTCCACTCCAGGAAGACAAACTATCCAATTAAAAAATGGGCAAGGGACCTGAACAGACACTTCTCAAAGGAGGACATACATAAGGCACAGAGATACATGAAAGGATGCTCAGCATCACTAGCCATCAGAGGGATGCAGATTAAAACCACAGTGAGATACCCCTTCACACCAGTCAGAATGGCCATCATTAACAAGTCAACAAACAACAAGTGCTGGTGAGGATGTGGAGAAAAGGGAACCCTAGTGCACTGTTGGTGGGAATGCAGACTGGTACAGTCACTGGGGAAAACAGTTTGGAATTTCCTCAAAAAACTAAAAATGGAACTGCCTTTTGACCCAGCAATTCCACTGCTGCGATTATACTCTAAGAATCCTAAAACACCAATTCAAAAGAATTTATGTACCCCAACGTTCAGAGCAGCACAATTTACAATAGCCAAGAATTGGAAGCAACCTAAGTGCCCAACAGTAAATGAGTGGATCAAAAAACTATGGTACATTTACACAATGGAATATTGCACAACAGAAAGAAAGAAAGTGCTCCTACCCTTTGCGACAGCATGGATGGAACTATAGAGCATTACGCCAAGTGAAATAAGCCAGGTGGTGAAAGACAGATACTGTATGAACTCACCTATAAGTGGAACCTAATCAACAAAATAAATAAGCAAGCAAAATATAACCAGCAACATTGAAATAAAAAACAAACTGACAGTAACCAGAGGGGAGAAGCAAAGGGGATAAAAGGGGAAAAGAAGGGGAAGGGTTATCAAGGAACATGCGTAAAGGACCCATCGACAAAACCAAATGGGGGAAGGATTGAGGGTGGGAGGTGGGGAGTGGTGGGCCTGAAGAAAGTGTTGGCAGGAAAATGTTGAGGGAAAAAAAATAGAGGGAGGCGAAGAGTAGTATAGGAAATTGAGAAGTCAAAGAACTGATATATATGACCCATAAATATGAACTAAGAGGTGTGGGGATGATGGGATGGGGTGCAGGGCAGAAGGGATAAAGGGGAGAAAAATATGAGACAGCTGTGATAGCATAATCAATAAAATATACCAAAAAATAAATAAATAAAATAAAATGAAATTTAGCTATGCTATTGAGTTAAATATGACACTGCCAAAGAGACTTAAATATGAAATTACTTTTCTGTGACCTAAGTCATATATTTAGTCCAATATTTAAATTCCTCATGTACTTTCAAATAGCTAAAATGTCAAAAAGGACATTATTATAGATTTTATATTATGACTTATTTATATTTATATGACTTATATTATATTAACTTATATTATAAACCTATTTATAAGTTGTCTAAAAAATGACCTCTAATGCAATGGAAGGAATGAAATCAGCAGAAATTAACTAAAATTCCTGAAATTCCTGGAGAAAGACTCTGAAGTTTATTTTTTCAAATCAGTTTTGCTCTTTAAAATTATAGCAAATACCCACAAGAAAAAATGCATAAGTGTATCATAGTTCACATCATGATATACTTGCAGAAAATCAGCATATAAGTCTATAAACACAATTGATGAAATGGAATTCAAATTCTTCACTCTTTTATGCTGGAACATTATTATATGAAATTTTTCTAATGGGACCATATCCAAGTTGTAGCCTTAACAGATGGGATCTTGTTGGGGTTCCACATTTTTAGTTATTTAGGACTTTAGTAAACAGTGATTTTATCCAGTATGTGATTGGAACAGATGTGATCTTATCAGGGTTCCACTTTTTTTTAGGGGCATAAAATTGCCATGATTTGCTGTACAGTGCTGGAGTTTACTTTTTGTGGTTTTAGAACCAGAGTCCTTTTTAGCCAGAATTTGCCCTTGGGTTCTAAAACATCATAATAGGGAGTTAATGTTTTATTCTCTATTAATCCCATTAAATCCTTTTAATATTAGAGCATGTGTTGCTTTATAGCATTAACTAGTGTCTTGCACTCAACAGTATTTTCACAGTTTATGACACTGCTTAGGGCATTAACAAACAGCTGTTTGAATTAAATGAGCAGTTAAGGACCCTGTTCATTAACTCAAAAGTTTCATGTATTTTTAATTCCTTAAATCTAATGGTATCATCACCCTCCAAGAAATCTATCTTTGATTATAATTTGCTATGGCCACTCTTGGTTATGGGGGAAAGTATTATTGTTTTTGAATATGAATCATATCAAAGGTGGATATCTCTAATGAATCTTAACTATCTCATAACAATTTCATTCATATGGGATATAAAACTTTAAAAGTTGTTTACGGCAGTTGTGTTAAGATTTTCTCCAATTTTGGTTACTGATGACTTCATTTAGCTAATGCAAAGAGGCAGTTGGAACAGAATTATTTGCATTTGAAATGGTGCAATCAGAGGTTTGTGACTGACTCATTTACAAAAAAAGAAAATTGTATTTGGACAGTGACGGATTATGTGATGTAACCTCTGGTGCAGAGCAAAATGCTAGTCACTGATGTTCTACATATAGAGGGATCATGGCTTCCTGGGCTCTGTCTGAGACTACCTTCTACTTGATCATGGTCGGGGACATTTTCATTCAGTAGTTTGAAGCAAAGTAATTAAAGGGCAATTTTAAATTAATGTATCTAGTGATCTAAATAAGGTAGATGAGGACAGGATACCTGACTCATTCCTATACCCTGATGCCACTAGTGATGCTCACCTAGTTCAGGGCCTTCTGTTTAGCAGTGGCTCAGTATTTGGGGGAGAATGATTGGATGCTTTCATAGAGAAATACTTATTTTACCTGTTGGGTAAAATTTGTCTAGGTTTTCCACAAATTATTGTAAAATTTGACCTTTAATTCTTTGAATTTTCTCTATGGGGTTTGTGGATCTTTGCTAGATAAATTCAGTTCATAGGTGTTTACAAAATAATTAGAAAGCACTATAAAATTTTAAAGGGGGATGTATGATTTTAGTATTTTAATAATCATGGGGGTTTTTTTGCAAATGCCAAGGATCAAAAGTTTTAAAGACTAGACGAGATGTTGTTTGGGCAATAACTGAAAGAAATGGGGTAAATTAATAAGAATGGATTGCTAAGAGAACTAGAACACTCAATTTTCCTTTTAATCATGAGAAACTAAATCCACAGTCCTCTCAGGTTAAGTCTGGGACTTAAGGAGAGCTGGATTCCAGAGCTGGAAGTTTTTCCTCATTTTTAAAAAAAATTTTATTTATTTATTTTAGAGAGAGGGGAAGGGAGGGACAAAGAGAGGGAGGGAAACATCAATGTGTGGTTGCCTCTCACAAGCCCCCTATTGCAGACCTGGCCCGCAACTCAGGCATGTGCCCCAACCAGGAATCGAACCAACGACCCTTTGGTTCACAGGCTGGCACTCAATTCACTGGGCCACACCAGCCAAGGCTGGAAGTTTTTTCTGAAGCACCCTGAGTTCACTTGGAATTCATAATTATTTTCACCCATGTTGGAAGTTGTAAGTCACTTTTTCGAAATGCCCTAGAACTGCCTCATTCTGTCTCAGGATATCCTTGTGGGCATTAGTTCCTTTCCTTGAAGCCTGTGACTGAGAGCAGTTCAGATAACACTTGAAAGATACGGTGGCTTAGGAGGCATCCTCTCCATCCTTGACCGCTGAATGTGCAGACCACATTAGAGGTCTGATTTTTGTCTCTACTGTGAAGAATGCAAAGTAAACAGTTAAAAATATCAAGATTTTGTAGAGTGTGGTCTTTAAGAATAAAGTCTAGAAATCCTTCAGAACTCTAACAGCATAAAACCAGAATCTGTAAACTGTGTAGATATGCTACCATTCATAGTGGCATGCTAAGGGATGGATCTCCACTTATAATATTTAACAAGTCCATAAAGAATCCATATATTCAGAGAATGGATGCTAATGTTCAGGAGCATTATTTTTTAAATTACTGAAAAGAAAAATTTCAACATGTGGAGGTAAAGAAATCTAAACTTAAACCAACTTTACTATATATATTAAATATACTTAATTAAATGTATTTAATGTTAAATTAAATATACAGTATTTAATATATTAAATTAATACATACTCAATATATACATATACTATATATACTAAATATTTTGCGTCTGTATTTATACATACATACAGTGTCCAGGAGGAGAGTTTATTTGTTGTTTTTCTGATTTTCTACCAGCACTCTCTGGATTCCATCCTTCTCCACAGCCACCATCCAACCTAGCCACCATTATCATTCGTTTGAACTATGACATTGGCCTTTTAATTGGTCAGTGCATCCATACTTGTCTCTTGTACACTTGGAGCTATTCCTTACAAAGCAGTCTGCATTGAACTTAAGTTAAAAATGAATAAAATAAATAATAAATCTCTCCTCTCATCCTTCGTCGCTGAACTTATTTCAGTGGCTTTCTTGGGCTCCTAAGAGCATGGAATCTAAAATTCTTAACGTGGCTTGTTCGACACAGCCACTGTCCACCTGCCCATGCGTATCTTAGGCCATTATCCACCTAGTTCCCTGAACTCCAGGCACATCAAGCTTCTTTCAGCTTCTCAGTTGCGTCAGGCTCTCACCTCAGAGCATTACGCCTGCCACTGCCCCCGCTGGGTGTCTCCAGCTGGGCCTCAGATCCCTGCCCGAATGTCTCGTGCTCAGGGAAGCCTTCCTGGCCTCTCGGTCTAAAGCAGGTGCTCCTTTTTAGGTTCCTGTGGCTCCATTTACCTTTCCTCCATAGCGCTTACTGCAATACTGACTATATAATTATTTGAGAAATTTATTTTTATTTTTCCCTCCACTGGAGATAAGATCATTTTTAAGGAAAGATTTTGCTCTACTTAATTTTTTGATAAATTATCAGGTACTTATGGGGTGGTTTGGGAATTTTTTAAAGATTGTAGTTAACATTTATTATAATTGTTAAACTATCCTTTAAAACCAGTTAAGTGGCTGATAATTAGTCTGTCTTTTGCTAGAAATCTGGTATTTATTAAATCAGTTGCTTGGCTGGATCAGATGCTGTCTTATCTCTTACTTTAAATTTCCCTGTATGTCATAACTCATAGTTTTATACTGGCCTGAAGTGCATTATTATATTATGCACGATCTGGGACAAAGTGAGAGAGTGCAGTGATTCTGAGAATCTCAAATATAGGATGAGAAATTGAGGCCTGCCAGCTTGGGGACTTATACTGGGAAATAGATGTCCATCATTGTACTAGGCATCGACAAGAACAGAAAAAAAAATCCTGGCAACAAGTGCTGAACGTTAGTGTCAACACCAGCATAGGGCAACCATGCGCCGGCGAAGGCAGGGCCCCGGGAGGCTGACGGTGAGGCCGGACGAAGGCAGCCAGAGGAGGATGTCGGAGATCACGTCTGGCTTTGGCAGGCCCTGAACACAATGCAGAGGCTTCTAGATATCCTGTTTTCTTGTTTTCCCTGTTTGCATGAAGCTTTGACCACATACACGTTTAGTGCACTCTGTTGACATTTTGGTGATAAAATAGCAAATTCTGGCACCTCGTGTGGAGAAAAGCCAATAATTGGTCAAGTGTATAACCTTCTACTTGAAGAAAATGTTCTTTTGCAAGTATTCTGAAGTATAAACTTTTTCAGATATATCTTTCAGTGAATCACCACTTGCAAAATTTGAATTGAATTGAATGAAAAGGGGTGCAATTTACGTGTATGAAAAGAGAGAAGGAAAAGGGAAAAGCTAGAAAGCAGTGAACTAAAAGTTAGTTCTGATTATTCACCAGTGTTCTTGGAAAACTAATATTGGAAACAAGAAACAATAATTTGGGAGCATTTGGGGAAAGATTGTGTGGTGCCAGCTATTTACTGACATCGCAATAAAAAGTGTAAACACTCATCTTTCTGTTCCCTTACACATCAGCCTTGTGGAAAGAGATCCCAGTGGCCCCAGAGTCAGGACTTGCAGGTCCTGGGCTATAGGGTTCACCAGCAGCCATCAGACTGACATTTGTTATCAATGAGATGCTGCTGAACTGTTGTTCCAAGGCTGTTGCTGTAAAACCATAGTGCATTGTAGTTTGTTGGAGGTTAGTAGCACTTGTTAATTTGATCAAGGCTGAAGTTTACGGAGGATAAAGTAAACAATGCAAACTGCAGACACCATCAGTTTCCTATGGGCAGTGAAGTGTAGTCTGTTCCATTTACACTTCACAACAACATCTGATGGGCTTTGTCAGTGCTGCACAGAGTAATTAAACCTGAAATCAATAGCAGGCATTTGTCATGTTTACAGCCGCTCTTTCTGCTGGGTTAAACTCATCAGTTTAGTGCCGTTCTGTTTTACTGCAGAGACACGCTCCATTATTTCTTCAGGTACAGTTGAGATATTCAGTTACATGCCCAATAGTTTGAATACGACATTAAGATTAAAAGGGACAGGCAAATGGACAGTTTTTGTAATTTATTCGCTGATTTTCTTAACCAGTGTTGGATTTCCATTTCCTTCAACCTTTTTATGAAACCCTTTGTGGCCTGAGATAATATATTCCCTTAGCTCTCAAGCTGGCAGTCTCATCTCAAATTTGATAGAATTTGACACCAACCATAACTACGCACAAGGATTTCTGACATGTTTTTATTTGAAGAGTGAAGAACTTCTAAGATTCAATGTTGTTGCCTTATTTGAAGGAAACTGTTCTTTTCAATATTTTAATTTAGGATTTTTTAGAAATTTTCTTTTATGTCAGCATTTAAAATTTCTATCCTTCGAATTTTTGCTATTTTTTCTATTTCTTGATCTTTTAAATATGGTTAGAGCATGTTGTTTTTTACAATAAGAGACTACAGTTAAATAGTAAACTTGAATTTTGACATACATATTTGATGGAAGCTGAAAAGCACACCCTGTTAAGAGTATTTCAGTCACTTAATGAAGACCCTTATAACCCACATTTCATGCAAGTAAATGTAAGCATCTTATCTCTCTATATAGCATTAATGCCTTGATACACCCAAGCAAATTGGATTCTTGTAAGACTGAATCTTATTTCAAATTAGTTGGTTACATATAAAACCATAGTACACTTATGCTTTTTATATTAATGATTTGAAATATTTCAATATATTACTCTTCTCCTCAGATGTATTTATTGAAATTATATCCAAGTGGACTGATTACATATTTTATGCTAACTTTGAAAGAAATCATGAAACTAATTTTACCGTACTTATCTTGATCTCTAGGCAGTTTAAACATAACTGATTGATATTTGGATTAGAAGTGACTTAAATATGATAACTCAAGTTTCTATATGCCGAGTTGTCATATGGAGTTCTAGTCATTTATATTAAGTGGTCCTTCAAATTATTTTAGGTATCCATATTTTTGATAAACATAGTAACTAAAACAGTGAATGTTTTAATCACAGAAGTATAACACTTAGAGAATTATCACATAAATTATTTTCAAACATAATTGTTAATATGGAATGCTTGTGGCTCTCTACAAGTTGTATAGCAGTCCGTCCAAGGATTGTGTACATGGGGCCAAGTTTAGGAATCTACGTTTTTCTTTTTAGGTAGGACATAGAATGTCCTCAAGGTCCTTTTAATTGCGTTTCTAGGTCTTGGCTGTTTTTGTTATATGTTCCAGTAATCCTACATCATGGGCACCAACCTCTGTCTTCCACATAGGGTCCTGTATTGAGTCATAATTTAACAATTTCAACATCATTCACACATCAAAATAGGGAATGAACTGGCTAAGACCTTATCCCAGCCAGCCATCTCTTAATACCTTTAAGAAATTAATATACTTTCCCCAGCATATCTAATTCACATTTTTGAGAAATACGTCATTTTTGCTAAGGATCTTGTTACTAAAAATTTTAAGCAAGAATTGATTTAAAATTTCATACAAATATAACAATTAAAAGGATAATATCTTCTGGACATAATTTTGATATTTATTTAAAAATCTTACTATAGTAATCAAAATTAAAATTTAGTGTAAATTACACTAAATTGTACACTTGAGTTTTCTTTACTTAAGTCTTCTATGTGTTGACTATGATAAAAATGAAACTTAGGAACTGAACCCAGAATAATGCTTCAAATGAAAATCTTATCCAGTGCATTTACATTTTTAGAAACTGAGATACTTATTCTAGGTTACAGAGCATCTGATTTTGCTAAATCAAACTTTAACGTGCTCTTAGCTCTTTGTGTTCCAGTAAACCTAAAATACAGGCTATTTCCACTGACCGTGAGAAACTTAATTAAGAATGTGATAGATTGTTTGAAGGATTGTTTCATAGTACATTGAAACTTACCTGGAAGAAAAAAGTAAAGTCACCTAAAAATGACCTCAGAATAATAACACAATTAGGCTTGTTAAAGAGCCAAGCATATGCCAGTCATTAGCTGTAGCCACTCAGAGAAGGTCCACTCAACTTCTCTGGGTCAGTAACAGACCCTAAAAATGAGTTAAGCCTAGAAATAAAATTCAGCGCTAGTTGCCTTGTTGGTCATTTATTGTCCATGACCGTTAGTTTTTAATTCCTCAGAAGAATATAATCTCACATGTGAGGAGGTTGTCTTTGTGTTGCTACTACAGGTGGGAGTACAGAAGATATTTTTTGTATGTTCTTACTTTTACATAGATGACCCTATTTTACCAACACAGCATTGTGTATGCCATGAAGGCAAAATAAATATAAGTTGTAATAAAGATCATGAAAATTCTGCACCAGTGATTTCAAGGCTCTCCTGCCTTTTGTCTCCCCAGGAGGTCAGATATCAATGTTTTTGGTCTGAAATCTAAAACCCAGGGCAGCAGTTAATTGATATAAAGTATTCTCAGAAGCTCATACCCATGCCAGAGACCTCTTCCAAACCCAAACTGACTTCCATTTCAGTCATCCCCAGGGAGCAGAGTTAAAGGAACAAAATAGGTATTCTTAGCCAAAATAGCGAAGTCTGTACAGCACTTTAAAATATACAGGATATTTTTGTGTTTTCCTCATCTGACACTCACAACTCTGCAATGTAGGTCCTCGAAGTATAGAAGAGATAAGTGAAGCTTAGGGAGGGTAAGTGATTTTCCCAAGATTATGATGCTTTTATTAGCAGCACTTAGTCTCAAGCATGGGTCTTCCAATTTTGATTCTGGGGATTGCTACCATATCTGGCTACATTCCAAAAAAAGCCCGTGGTAGGCGGAGTTATACGATGGCCTGTGTATTAGTTAGGTTTCAAAGACAAAGGCAGAAGAGTAGGATATTTACATCTGTCTGTGTCTGTATCTGTATCTATCATCTATCTACCTATGTATATGTATTTATTTATTCATTTATTACAATGAATTTGCCTATACTATTGTGGGGACTAGCTAAGTAAATCCAAAATGTGTACGGCAGGTACTTGGGAAGTAAAAATTGCAGATTGGAGGGAACCCCAGGGCACAAACCAAAGCTGCTGTAGGCAGGTAGAGTTTCTTCCCTCCGGCCGTTTCTGTATCTGTCGATCTGCCTTCCGCCTGCCACTTCCCACTTTGCCCCCCCAACCCCGGAAAGCCTCAGCCCTGTTTCTAAACCCTTCCAAATGAAAAAGTGAGACTCATCCAGATTATCTAGGATTTTTGCCTTACTTAAAGCTAACCGATTAAAGGATTTAATCACATCTGCAAAATTCTTTCACAGCAACACCTGGATTAATGTCTGATTGAGGAACTGGGGAATGAAACTTTGCCAAGTTGACCTATCAGAAAAACCATCACAGTCCACCCTTCGTCGACTAGGCACCCAACATATCTCTCCAGACCATCCTTAATCTCCAAATAAAGACAAAAGCGAGGTCAAATCCCCATCTACAATGATATCACTCTCCTGCATAGCCTGAAAACATGCTAACCCTTTCCCCAGAAGAGGATACAAAGCCTGTGGGAGGAGCGCTCTTCTCCTTCGATGTGCTGAAACTGAAGCACTGGAACAACAAAGTTATCTGTCATAGTAAATGATTTGATGCTAAGAGAAGGAAGAAACCAAAAATATTTGGGCTATGTATACATATATAGTCACAATAAGGAAGACATGCTCATAGCTATTGAAAACTTCCTTTCTGCAACTGGTCATGCGGTCACAGATAGTACCTGTAGCTACCTATTCTACTGTCTATTTCACATTCTTTTGTCCTTATCAAGCACTTCAGCTGATCTTGGTTTTTTGCCTGTTGGGCTGACCCAAACCTTAATTCCTAAAGACCGTGGGCCATTAAAAGTCCTGCTTGAATTGGATTGTGGCAATTTTTCATTGATTTTAATCATAGGACATGGGAGCAATAAGAGATGCCTGGAGGACTGACTGTATTCCAGACATGCATTTTGTTACTCCCACTGTGTCGTGGCAAGACAGCATCCCGTTGGCCCTCATAATGAATCATCCAGCCATAACAGTAACCCTCACGTTTGTTCGTTGATTTAGAGGAGTCCAAAATGACCTGGTGAAGGTCTCAACTTCTGGTTCCATGGAATAATTATTATGTTCACTGGTGGAAGGCCTTTCCTTTGGATCTAAAAGCTCTAAATGAGCAGAGCCTGAGGTCTTGGGGATGGAAAGCAAAATTTTTGGTAGTGGAACATTAGGGGTAATAGTGAGTGGAGCCCTTTCCATCTTCACCCCTTGATTCATGTACCAATGAATCCTGACAATGGGAGAGTTAGCACTATATATTGGATGCTAATTAAGAATTGATATCAGACCTTGGAGGACATTGCCTCAGCCCTACAGGTATCACCACCTAAGTGGTGTCATAATTGAGTCTTCAAAAGGCCATTCCACCGTTCTATCAAGTGGTCACTTAAGATTAATGATGGGTATGATAAGACCAAGGTATTCCATGAGCTTGAGCCCATTACTGAATTTCGTTTGCTATGGAATGAGTTCATTGGTAAGAAAGAGTGCTGTGTGGAATATAAGGCACTCGGAAAGTCCACGATGTCACATGCGCTCACTCCGTTGGCTGCAGTGATTGATCCTGACTACCAAGGAGGACCTACTCTGCCCCTACACAATGGGGGCAATGAAGAGTGTGCCTGTAATACAGGAAACCCTCGGGAGTATCACTTAGCATTCTCATGTCCTGCCATTGAAGTCAATGGAAAACTACAGCAGCCCAGCTTGGTTAGTGCTGGGTAGCCCACAAACTTCAGCTATGAAGGTTTGGGTCGCTCCACCAGGCAAAGAACCGCAACCAGCTGAGGTAATTTGCAGACACGGAAGGAAACTTTATATCCACAGAAAGTGACTGTTCTATACAAACAAAGCAGTCCAATATAATCAGCCTGCCATCAGATAGCTAGCTGCTTATCCTGTGATTGTGCCGTATCGGGGACTCGCTATTGGTCTGTGCTGCGGGCAGATTGGGCACTCAGCAGTGACTGCAACCAGTTTAGCCTTGGCGAGTAGACGTAAATGTTGCTGAGCCCATGCATAATCTCCATCCCATTAATTGCCATAATCACCATGGTCATTTTGTTCATGAGCCCATTGGACACTGACAGGAGTGACAGGGGAAAGGGGCCAACTCAAAATCCACTGTGCATGTCATCCCAGCCACTTGATTTTTAAAGTCTTCCTCTGCTGAGGTTATGCATTCACATGGGACACAAATATTCATGGTTTTTGCCCATTCGGAGAGACCTATCCACATACTTTGTCCCCCAGACACTTTTAATCAATTTTCCTATCATATCCTTTCCAAATTCCTGCCTGTCCAACCAAATCATTAGCCACAGCCCACGAGCTGACAGAGACTCATTGATACAGGCTCCGGCCATTTCTCCTTCCAGACGAAATGCGCAACAGACGCATGGCTCGGAGTTCTTCCCACAGGAAGAATTTTCTGTCGCCTCTGTCCTTCATGTCTGGCTCCGACCAGTGCTCCAGTGCTGCTTCTATCTACTTTCAGGTGGTGCCTGCCTCATCTGTGAAACAGGCCTAAGTTGTTTTTTTTCTAACTCAGTCAAAAGGAAGAAATGTTTCAGAGGAAGGAAAAGGTTTTTCTTAATCTTTTGAAGGTCCCTGGCTGCGTCTGAAAATTTAACTAAGAAGACATATTAACAGGAGAAAGGCATACAAATTTATTTAAGTTTTATATGAAGTTCTATGAGAGGCTTTGTAAGGAAAAGAAGACCGTTAAACTTGAGTGTTTTTATGGTAGGTTTGAGATAGAGTCAATGGTGGTGTAGAAATATGGTAGGTCAAAGAGTCTGAGATAGCATAGTAAACTGAGGCAAACTCAGCAAGGCCTGCTTGTTCAGGTCCTTCTCAGTGTCTGCAGAGATAAGGTTGCTCCTTTACTCTGCGTGTAGGTGGGGCGCCTCTCGCAAGAAGATTTCGGGGGAGAGTGCGAGGCGGAAAGTCAGAGTGACTTTGCTGTTTGTGTTGTTTTCTCAAACTTCTTCAGCTTAAAATATTCAATATGCCAAGGTACCATACTTTGGGGTAGTGGGCTCTGAACCCCATGGCTCCTCATGAGGCCCCAGACATAATCTGAGAGAGATGGAATTTGACCTGCGGACAACAGATTTGGTTCATTCCATGGTTTCTTGTCCTCCTGTGATTGTTCCTTTCTGTATACGGATTTGGGACTTGCTTAGCCAACCCCCACAATTGCGTAAACCTGTTTCTTATAATCTGTCTATCTATCTATCTATCATCTATCTATCTATCTATCATCTATCTATCTACCTATCTATCTATCTATCATCATCTATCTCATCTATCTCATCTATAGATCCTATTGGTTCTGCTTTCCTGATAGAACTCGGGGTTCCCATCACCTGTTAAACATACACACAGCTTCTCCCAGTTATTTAATTAACATTAGTCTAAGCGCTGTCATGAAGGGTATTTTCAGATGTAATTAAGGATCCAAATCAGTTGATTAGGGGAAAAGGAGATTATCCTGGTCTGACCTAATTAAGTAAGCCCTTAAGAGAGACTGGGCTTTTCCTGGAAAAAGAGATTTGAAGTGTAAGAAGGGTTTTGGTAGGATATTCTTCGTTGCTGGTTTGAAACTGGAGTGGGCCGAGTGGTGCAGCAAGGGCTAGCTGACGGCAAGACCCGGGTGACAGCCAGCAAGAGCATAGGGGCCTGAGTCCCACAGCTACAGGAAATAAATTCTACCAATAACCTGAGGAAGCTGGGACATGAATATTGCCCTGGTGGAGTCTCAGATGAGAACTCGGTCACTGATACCTTGAATATGAAACAATGATCAGAGAATGCAGCAAAGCCATGCCTCAACTCCTGGCCTATGGAACTGTGAGGTGAAAAATGGGTGTTGTTTTAAGCTGCTAAATTAGTGGTGATTTTTTTAAGTAGCCACATAAAACGAACACAGAGCCATTCTCTTAACTCTCCACAATTGTACTTCTCTAAAATTGACTGAGATCATTCCTATCTTAGATTTCTCAACTAGTCTTTGGATCCTTGATTTTCCTTCCAACACAGATATTCTTAACAGCATTAGACTAGAATGGGCTTAGCCACCAGAGTCATGACCCAAATTTCCCAGAAGTCCCCGGAGTAAGTTGAGGTTTAGAAAGGTAAAGCCACCTCCGTAGAAGGTCAGCTTGCTGCTGCCCCCTGGCTCTGGGATCTGCCTGGCAGACCCTGGGATAATGATTCACAAATCGGAAGTCACAGGAATGACTAACTGAAATGTGGCAACTCCCTGAATAGTAGCTATCAGAAAATAGCAGGAAATTTGGGTGGTAACACTTTCTGTTTAAAAACTTTTGAGCTGAAAACTATCTGAAATTTCATGTGGTATTAATTTAGCCAAAATTAAGAACTTTAGAATCCATCTCATTTACAATCATACGACCATCATTTATACTGTGACTACTTAGAAAGCACTTATCCTAAAGAATAGCTGGTAGCAGATTCCTTTCACAGGAAATCGAGACTGTACCTGGACTGATAGATAGCCACTGATCCCTCGAAAGTACATAAAAGTGCAGCAGGAACCCATCTGGGCTCTATAATGAAGTATGAAGTGACCATGGGCAATGGAGTGCTGTTCTAGCGAGAAAAAAGCCGAAGTCCACGAAGGGGGCCTTACAGAGAGATCTATGGAGAGGAATGCAATCTCTGTCCAGTGACTACTAAAATTTTAGTCAGAATTTGTAGGCTCTATGTTCAAAGGAAAATTCAAGATTTTGGAAGTTTTTTCACAGAATATTGTGCTGATCAGAGTTTAAGGAGCTTTAAAACTTGGTCTTACTGTTGTTTCTAATGGGAAAAAGGGATCCTGAAAATTGACTTTTCATAGGATTCTCTTACGGTAAAGCTATAACAAATTCTGGGTGTACTGCATTGCAATAAAGCAAATTATATAAAATAGAACTACATAGAAACATGTTACTTTTATACTAATATTTATAAACATTAATGCTTTTGCCATCCGTGAATGTGATTTTCAGATATGAAAACACTGGGACTAAGTCATTAAGGGGTATCAAGGACAAAGATGAATTGGAAAGATACTATCCTAAAGGCATTTAAATTAAATTTAAATAAATTAAAAGAAAAACAGGCAGCCCTGTTCATTTAGGCTTCATGTTGCCAAGTTTGTGATTGAGGAATTTGATAGAAGATAGTTGAACATGATTAAGAGCTATTTGCCGAATATCCTGCTTTTGGATTTTTTTGAAGGCTCCTTTAACTTAATGGACTACAGATGAGTAGGTATAGTTATTAACCATTAATTAGTAACTGATTAATAATCATTCAGTGGCTATTGATCATTAGTAACTATATCAGAAAACGCAGTGTTCAATCTCCATTGCAATGGCGTTCTTCTCATTTACTGGGCTCTCTTGACTTTAACCCCTACGCTACCTTTTCCTATACTCCCAGGCTTCTGTATGGTGGTGTTCACCACCAGGGTCCCTTCCAGACAGCACTCCCAGGACAGAGGCAGAACCCTGGGCTGCAGCCATCCTCTGACACCTGGCCACTTCCTCCCTCTTCCTTCTTCTCACCTGATCTAGGAAGAAAGAGAAGGGATCCTCTAGTCCTCTCCATGTGCAGGTTGACATCTGTTTGGTCTGAAAGTAAATCAGCCTCTTCATCTGAGTGGCGAAGATGGGTGTGAGGAGAGCTGTCTGTCATGGAACATCATTTACTGCACTCATGTCTCTCTTTGGTCAATTTTATTTTATTTTTGCTGTGGAAACTACCAAATATTGTCTATAATGATGTTGGCTTTTATGACAAAAGGACTAACACCAAAATTTTAACTCTTGAATTTCTAATGTTCTCTCTGATATCTGTAATGAACTTGAGAATTTGAAGCAACAATATTAAGATGAAGAATTCAGCATTCTTTTAGCAAGAAAGGACTCTGAATTTTAAGTAATACATATATTATTGTGTGGAATTTATATATATATTCTCCACGTGATTTCTACAACATAGTCAAGTAGTGTTTCCCAGTTCAGTCCAAAAGCATCTCAAATAGTAGCCTTGCCAGATGTTTCTGAGGGAGTAAAACATATAATGTACCTAATTTTGCAAAACTACGCAATAGGTAGACATTTCTTTTTCACCCCAGCTGGTGATCAGTATATGCCCTGAAGCTTAGAGATTTATAGCCCTTGTAATTTTATCCTAAACAGAGTAATTTCCATTGCTATTATTTTAATTAGTGTTGAAGACTTTGCCAAGATGTTGAATTTCAAGATAATGAATTTCATCTGGGTAAGATCTAGTAGGTAGTTGTGATCATTTAAGATAGCTGATAGCCTCACAAATTATTTTCTTATTAATTTCAGAGTGTTTATTTATTTAGAATATGTACCCCAGCTTATTCTAAAATAATTTAAGGAATTTCATGCCAATGACACGTCACTAAGTCTATTTCCAACAACATCAAAGTCCAGCAAATTTTTTTTAACATATTAAGAGTTATTTTTAACAAATAATTTGCACAAAATAACTAAATGTGTACAAGAGTATCAAATAATTTTCTTAAAGTTTTAATGTTCAGGAAAACTAAATTATAATTTAATTCATTGTGGTTTTCCCCTCAGCAGACTTTTAATCTTATTGAGTGTGTGTTTTCTTTTGTTATTTGATATTCCATGGGTATTAAAAAGAAATGCTTCGGTAAAGTTGTGCTTCAAGAAATTTTCTTATAAAGAGGAATCTCTCATCAAAGACCATGACTGTTTTTTTGTGGTTTTTTTTTTTTTGTAAAAATATCTTTTAAAAAATGCCTTTGGCTTTTTTAATAGAAATCACAGGTGCTTGTCCCAGTCAACTTAGGTCCACAGTTTGGAATCATTTTACTACCAGGTGTGCATTTTATTCAACATGGTTTTCCTTTGATATTTATGTTTCCCTCTGTGGAAAATGCAGGCATTTCACTATCCTCTTCTGTTTGTCCTGGCCATAAGTACACATGCTAGGGTATAGAATAATCACCAAAACAAATGGAGCGACTATAACAGGGAAGATGTTTGGAGCCCAAGTGTGGATCTTGTCCCCAATTCATATGGTGAACCCAACATTAAAGCTAACTGGCTATGAAAGCTAACAAAGTGAAACTCACGGTAGACCGCCAGTGCAGCTCTGCTATTGCATTCTCTGCAAGTGCTGACTTCTTCATTTTACCATTTAGGAAAACATAATCTATTCCAGAATTTCATCGCCAGGCATTATAATAAATGAATAAAAAGTTATGTAGCTGGAAAATGAAGGAAAAAGGAAACTCCAAAAAGAAATTTGTAACTAATTTTTCTGGAGGAACTCTAACTTATGAATGTAATTAGCAGGCTTGAATTGGACATCATCATCTATATTCTATTTTGAATTTTCTTTCTTTCATTCTTTTTTTCTTAGGTAACACAAAGGTTGAATAGAGGAGAAGAAAATTAACACGCAAAATTGTTTAACAAAGTGAGGCAGAGAATTTGGTTCGCAGTCCATTTTTCCAATATGGAAAACTGGAGAGAAATAGAGTGTGTGCTTGTACTGATCTGAGTATTTTTAGGCCAGAGAGTTCACTTTAGAAAGCTATGTTTTTACTAAAGCCATATAAAAACTAATTTTTTCTAACCAAAACATAAGGGTGAGTCTTATTATCCACCTTAAATTTTGATATATAATTTATGAATTATGAAAGCAGGATAAATACATTGTTTAATACAACAGTTAGGTGAAGACTCATTGAAACTTCCTCATTTGTCAGTTTTGGCAGTTTGAAAAGTTTTGGGGAAGAAATCAGTAGGCAAGCCTTGATCTAATGTTCAAGAAAAATACAAATACTGGAGAAGAAAATTCAAGTTACATATATCATTATCTTATTAAACCGAACTATAATTAACTATAATAATAATGAACTATTTGAACTTCATATTAATAATTCTTCTTTGTAGTTTACCAGGCATTTTCACTTCCACTCCATTATTTCATTTTTATAACCACCATTTAGGCAGGTGGGACAAATTTTATTCTCATGGATGGAGAGTAATAATAATACACAGCTAGTACATCATAAATTTTGATACCTGTTATTCCTATTATATCTTACTGCTGTCCTCACATTAATTGTGTTTAAATAAATGGTTGCTTTTATTTCATATTGTAACTAGAATGTGATTAGGTAACTACTAACATGCAAAATGGGTTAGAGGCATGTTTGCATTGCCCGAAATCAAAGCAAACAATTTCCAGCTTTAAGAAAGTCAATAAACGTAATCTATCACATTAACCAAAAAGAAAGGAAAGGATCAAGTAATAGTCCCAATAGATATAGAAATTTAAAATATCAAATGAAAATAGTTTATGAAATGTACAACTCATTCATGATAATTTCTAGCAAACCAGAAATAGAAAATAACTCATTTAACATGATGAAAGATGGCTTTAGAAACTACAATTATTTGAAAATGTTACTTGTTCATATAAAGTTCAAAGGACTCTAGGTAAACTGCTAAAATTAATTCATGAATTTGGGGAAGTCAGAGGATATAAAATAAATAAAAATTGATTCTATTTCTATATACTAACCACAAATAACTAAAAAATATTTTTTTACCTGAAACCAATATAATTTTATTAGGCAATGTCATCCCAATAAATTCAATAAAAATAAATAATAAATAAGAAATAGAAAATAAAACCTTAAAATGGCCACTATTTATAATTGCGTAACTAAACATCAAATGCTTAGGTATATATCTACCAAAAATATACAGGTAGTCATAGAAAACTACAAAACATTTCTGAGAAAAAATAAAAAAGTTCTAAATAAATGACCTACTTTGTGAAATGGAAACTCACTATTTTAAATAATATTGAATTTTCCCCAAATTGACTTATATATGTAATGGAATCAAAATTTAAAACTCAGTCAGAATTTTTGGAAATTAAATCATGAATATTATAAAATGTATGAGCAAATGCAAAAGGTCAATGGTAGTGAATACAGACTTGAAGTACAAAGTTGAGGATTTGAACTACCTAGTATTCAGATTTATAATAAGGTCTGGTATTCCGAGTTACAACAAAACCATATTATAAGAAACTATGCTATTGGTGCAAGTAGAGAAAACAGAACAGTAAGACAGAAACAGACTTAGAATGCAAACATGACCTCTTGGTTTATAAGATGCCACCAAAATAGAGCAAAACAATGTACTGTAAAATAATTAGTGCTAAATCAATAAATGATGCATGATCAATCAAATAACTATATTAAAAAAATAGAACCTTGACCTTCTATTTCACAACACACTCAAAAATGAATTCCATATGCATTACATATGTTAATGTGAAAGTTATACAGCATAAGCTTTTTAGAGTAAATCATATGAGAACACTTGATTTATTGTGGGATTGCCAGGGATGTTTTAAATAGGACACAAGTACAAACCATGAGACAAAAAGTTCATAAACTGTACTCTTTTAAAAATTAAGATTTCCATTTATCAAAATAAAGCATAAAAAATGAAAATATAAGCTGCAGCTTAGAAAAAGTACACATATATATAATCTCCAGCAAAATACTCTCAACCATAAAAAGGAACCCCTAACAAAACAATAAAGACAGGCAATCAAAATACCAAAAATTGGCAAAAGAATTGAAAATCACATCACAAAAGGGGCTATATAACTGGGTAATAAACATATGAAAGGCATTCAATATAATAAAGAAATGCAAACTAACACTGCCATAACTTGTCTCTATGTACTTACCTAAGTGGCTCAAATTTTAAAGTATAAATAAGAATGTAGAGCAACAGGAATTCTCAAGTGTCTCTAGTGGGAAGGTAAATTGGTATAGCCATTTAAAAAATGTTGACACTATCAACTAGAGTTGAACATATCCATATATGATTTCACTTATATATGTCAGGAATTAGTGCACATATGCACCAAAATAATGTTCATATTTTATACAAAGTATAAATAACAGCTTTATTCATAATAGCACCCCCACAAAAATTCATTAACAGTAGTATGGATATAATAGTTTTTTCATACAATGTAATAGTATGTAACGATATAACAAAACAATGCAACACAACAAAGTATGGGTGAATCTAACAGAATTAATATTGAGCAAAAGATGCCAGACTCAAGAAAATGTATATTTAGGGAATACTATAATAACTATCTATGGTGTCAGACGGGAGGGTACTAGACTTATCAGGATGATCATTTTATGCTATATAATGTTTATTCACTATGTTGTACACCTTAAACTAATATAATATTGTAAGTCAACTGTAATCGAAAGATTAAAATTTTTTTTCTCAGAAAAGCAAATACTGTAGGATTATAATTATATGAAGATCAAAACAAACAGAACTTGTGTGTTAGGAGTGTGGTTTGCTATTGACTGCAAATAAACATGAGGGAAGATTCTGGAGTAATGTTTTTTCCTATATTTTCATCTAGGTGGTGGTTATGTAGGTAAATTCATTTATAAAAATTTATAATTCTTATCATTATATATATCAATCTTTTATAAAGGATATATACCAGTTGTGAAAATTTTGTGATTTTATAAAACAAAATTAAGGTAAGTATTAGTATATATTCTCATTTTAAAAAGTAATTTTGACAAGTTTATTCTCCTGGTATTATGTGTATAGACATAAAGCTGTATGATTATCTTAGAAACCCAGCTCTAGTATAGTTGTAATAGTTGGTTAATATCTCAGATAGTTTAAAGAATTATTCTCTTAACAATTTCTTAACTTGCCAGTATAATCTGGGTTCTGTGTTAGTCACCATACTTGAATCTTACGTGTAATAGTGACATCTGATAAGAGAGGGCGGGCTGGGCCCAGCTACCACTTTAACGAAGAGCAAGCACCATACTGTGTCTTAACCACACCGACTGATGGCTTAGAAATGTAAGCAGGCAGAAATACGTCTGAAACAGCAGCAAGGAGGGAAAACAAGACCTTGATAACAGGATAGGGATATTTTGTTTATTTGCTGAGTTTTGTTTTGTTTTGTTTTGATAATTTCTCTAGCACAAGTAATATCTCCAATAGAAGGGTGTTTTGGTCGTTGCTGTGTTTTTAACTATAAATTAAGTTCTTACTAATTCAAATAATTTTCCAAACATACAAACACTTTTTAAAAAACGTTTACATGGTCAGCTAATCAGCAGGCAAGTCAATCATTTAAAAGTTATTAACTAAAGAGATTTTTACACTTAGAATAGAAAGTTCATAATATAATTTGCACTTAAGTTCATGTTTAATCATGATGGAGAAACACAGGACTATCAAAATTTTTTTACTAATTTTTGTATTAGGCCTATAAAATATAATAAATAAATTGTCAAATAGATGAAAAATTTATTTCAAATTAGAGATGATAGATACTCTATCTATTACTTTTAACATAAGCAGAAATTTAGTTAGGAGCTCATGGCATAGTCCATATCATGTTAGAACTGATTTTTCATTGGCTATTGACATACTGATAAAGCAAATGCTTTATACAAAATAAATAAATTATTGAATAATTTTTAAAGTTCACTTAATGAATTTGTCACAAGGAAGCTGTAATACTTGATTTCCACCATTAAACCATTTTTATGAAACATGTTAATTTTTATAAATCTACTAGCTAACACAATACCTGCATCACCATAGTAGTTTTATATTGCTACCATAATAAGTTACTACAAACTCGGAGGCTTAAAATAACACAAAATTATTGTATTACAGCTCTGTATGTAAGTCTGACAGTGAGTCTCGCTGGGTTAAAATCAAGTTGTTGAAAGGGCTGCGGGCTTTTTTGTTTGTTTTTTGGAGGCTTGAGGAAGGCATCTGTTTGCTTGCTTTCTTACTTGCGGTGGTGAGAGTTAAGTCCCTGTTTTCTTGCTGGCTGTCAGCGGAGGGCTATTTCCACCCCCTAGAGACCATCTGCATTCCTTGGCTTGTAACCTCCTCCTTCAGTCCTCGAAGAGGGGAAAGGAGGTGGGTCTCATGCTTCAATTTTCTTCTGCTTCTTCCTTTCTCCCTCTGAACTTCAGCCTGGAAAAACTCTTCACTTCCAGGAATTCATGTGATTCGATACTCCCAAACAGATAATCTGGAAAAATCTCTTCATCTCAGGATCTGTATCCTCAGTCACATTACAAGGTCCTCTTTGCCATGACGAGGAGTAGCATATTCATAGTTTTCCAGGACTAGAGCTCCAGTGGGTACCCATGCGAACTCCCCAAGGACTTACCTTCTTAAGGCTAACATGACAGATGCTTGGGAGAATGGATCGCCTGCACGGACTTCACATAGCTTCCATGAATAGTATCTATTTTATTCAAAATCAAGCTCATGAGTCTCTCCATTTGAGTGGTTCCAGATTTCCACACCTAACAGCATGTGAACAGGATTCCACATGACATTTGTCTTTGGGCCAAACATCACTGTGAGATTGAAGAAAGGTAAAAACTGGGCAACACTGATAATTTCTGGAGTGAATGTAGCATTTGATTCCAGAAGGCTTAGTCTTCCTTCCTTCCTTCCTTCCTTCCTTCCTTCCTTCCTTCCTTCCTTCCTTCCTTCCTTCCTTCCTTCCTGTTTTTGGGAAAAAAAACTGAAACTTTCATGACAAAGAAAAAGCAGTCTGACATTGACAGGGGTATGTAGGGGGAATGGCACCTGGCACAAAGAAAGAACGAGTCCTGTGGCACTGAATAGCACTACCTGTATCATCTGAAGAGAGTGGTGTAGAAAGTGTCGTTTCTTTTAAAACATATATCGCTTCACATTTAAGTCACTGAAATACACTGGGAATTTACTATTCTTTTTTTCAAAAATCTCTGGGATAAGGCAATTTGAATGCTACCTTTGTATTATATACAACACTACTTTCAGTTTTCTTAAAGTGTTCATCTCCATCTGCAATGGTGAAGATCCTCTGTAATTTAAAAAAAATCAACTATAGTTATTTCATGTGAAACTGTCTTACTGTTTTTTTTTTATTTTAATCTCCTGAGTTGTGAGAACACAGCTTAGCAAAGTGTATAAAGGCAGCAAAGCAGGTAGCTTAGATTTCTGTTAGTCTTCCAAGGAAAACCTGCAAGTAAACTGGAATACAACACAGAGAGATTATACAGCAAAATGCTTTTGCAAACCAGGATTTAAAGAACTGGAAACCTTATTATTTTTCTCAGTAAACATGTAAATGGATAAATTCCTATGTTTTTATGTTGTAAACTGAATTGTGAAATGTTTCTCTATAGAATGAAAAAACCCATAAAAATGCCATCCATGTATCATACTCTGAAAAGTCCACTCATTTAAGAAGGGCAGAAATAGATACTTTGATGAAAATAAAAATCACTAATGTTCAACCCACCCATTTCTTCTGTGCAGGCAACTCTGAGTTCCACGAGGCATGGGTGCCATGCCGTTGCACTCATCTCTCTGTTTGTTCAGTAATGCTTATCAGGAAACTACTATGTGCCAGACACTGGGGCAAAAATATGAACAGACAAAGTTTACGAAAGGAGGGATTAATACTACAGGTATTATATCAATAAAACGTTAATACTAATAAATCATGGCGATTGCAGTGACAGCGATATATGTAATACAGTATTACATATATCATCTGAAGAGAGTAGTGTATAAAGTGTTCAAAATCAAGCTTTACCATGATGAGGAGTAGCATATTCATAGTTTTCCACGACTAGAGCTCCAGTGGGTACCCATGCAAACTCCCCACGGACTTACCTTCTTAAGGCTAACATGACAGGTGTCTGGGAGAATGGATGACCTGCACGGACTTGGAAAGAAAGTGGATTGAGGAAATGGTGGCACAGGTGTTTCAGGTGTTTAGGGGGGAAGTGTGATGACAAGAGGACCTTAGGCAGCTGAATGAATTCATGCTTCACAAAGATAATGAGGGGGAAGCAAAAGTAAGGAAAGAGGAAACAGGAAAGGAAAGGAGTAAATAAGTAAAAAAAAAAAAAAAAAGCAAAAACGAGAAGAACAAAAGAAGGCATAGAGGGAAACAAACATGAATTTGGTAAACAGTTATGATGACACTACTTTGTGCCTTCATTCTCTCTGGCCACTTATGCAGGATAAATTTTAGGGTGGTGGCCCCTGGAGACCCACTGTTGCCGAGATATATTGCCAAAGTTGTTTGATGTTTGATTTATCTTAGTTCAAGAGTTTTTCATTCTGGAAGACTTAGGAACCCACTCACTTAATCATTTTAAGAGAGAACAATGCCATTGCTGACTATATAGAACTTTCATATCCTCAAAGTGTTAACTCTTGATTTGTTTGCTCCCCCCACCCTTAATTCTTAATTCTTGTTTTCTCTCCCACTCCCACTGCTACTGACCCGTGTGTTCTGAATTACGCAATATTTTTCATTCTTTTTCTGTCTTCTCTACTCACTACTAACACTCTTATATTTTTTAGTTTTTTTATCTTTCGATTACAGTTTATTTTCAACATGATTTTACATTGGTTTCAGGTGTCCTGTGTAATGCTTCAGCCAATCATATGCATTACAAAGCGTTTTCCTGGTATTTCTAGTACCCACCAGGCACCATATGTAGTTATCAAAATATTATCAATTATATTCCCTATGCTGTACTTTATACCCCTGTGACTATTTTGTAACTACCAACTTGTATTTCTTAATTCCTTCACCTCCTTCACCCAGTCCCCCTGACTCCCCTGGTGCTGGCAACCTCTAGTCCACTCTCACGGTCTCTGAGTCTGTTTCACTTTTGTTCATTCATTTATTGTCTTCTTTAGATTTCACATATAAGTGAAATCTCATGGTATTTGTCTTTCTCTCACTTATTTCACTTACCACAATACCTTCTATGCCCATATTTGCTGTCACAAATAAGATTTCATTCCTTTTTATGACCAAGTAATACTTCATTGTATATATATGGTCCACTATATTTTAAAGATTACTCTGTGTTACTATAAGGTACATCTAGTGCATTTCTCCTAATCACTTTGCAGTCTTTCATGGTTAGTGACCGCCACATTGGACTTAGCGAGTCTTCATAGAAATGGACACTTGTATCACCTGCAAAATTAAACTTCAACTTGGCAACATACAACATATAAATACCTGGAATCTATTTATAAAGAACTGTGTGTTTATTCTTACATGTTTAAACTTCAGTAATCTTTAAAGCACTCTCCAATTGATGCAATACACCTATCAAGATGTTTTTTTCCACTGCTCAAAACAGTTTTTGAACTCATCAATTTCGATGCCTTTTAGTGTTTCTGCCATTTTTTATTTCACCTCTTCCACGTTGGCAAAATATTTCCCTTTGAGGATTTTTTCATCTGGGGAAGCAAAAAAAGTTACTCAGGGAGAGATCGGGTGAATGGGAAGGGTGGGGCACTGGGGTCATGCCATTTTTGGTCAAAAGCTACTGACCATATGCTGCATGATATGGGCAGGTGCACTTGAGAGTCACCCATCATGAAATGGTCAAACGCACTGAAAGAGTTTTCAAAAAAAATTCACTGATGCTGAATACAACCTCTCACAACAACGCCAGCTGGTACACTGATACAGATGGGTTCCTAGAACAGTCACCTAGCAGGGAAGTCTGTACTACAAGGGACCCACCCTCCAGAAGATAACTCCAGTTTTGAGGGGTACTTCCCTGTAAAGTTAATTCTGGACCCCCAAAACACAAGGTGCAGGAGTAGAATATTAACACACCTCTAACTTCCTAAAATGAAAGGCCTACATGAACCACATTTAATTCAAGAGGATACGGTATAAATAAACTTGGACATTGTTTAAGATATTTTAATAGCTCTGACCACTCTGTAAAGTTATTGTGTCCATTTTAAGAGTACAGTGCTTTAAAATCCTGAGCATCTCACAATTTTTTTAAGGAATTAGAGACAATTTTGAATTATTGATTGACCATGTCTTTTTAGTTTGTGCCTCAGCTGGAAAGATGAAGAAAATGTTTTCCAGCAGTTTCTCTGTACATAGGCATAAGTACAACCTAAATAGATTTTGAATGATAGGTCTAAATTGGAACTTTGTTTTGCATGATGCTAATATTTTAATTAAGGGTCTACAGCATGGTTAGCAAACTTTTTGTGTAAAGGTATATATAGAATATATAGGCTTCGCACTCCACTCAGTTTCTGTCACAGTTACTCAAACCTGCCACAGCAGAGCAGAAGCAGCCACAGACGACGTGTAAGTGAATGGGGTGATGGTGCTCCAATAACATTTATTTACTAAGATAGGCAGTCAGCTGGATTTGGCTAGAGAGTCATAGTTTGATGATCCCAGCCCTAGAATATGATTTTTTTTCATATGGAGATTAAGCTATTTTGAGGAGTAGATGCATCTCAAGATGAATATCCATAGAAAGTCACCTTAGGTACTTTATTTTATTTTAAATCTGTTTTTAGTTATAGTTGATGTACAGTGTTGTATTAGTTGCAGGTGTACAATATAGTGCTTCAATATTTATATCCTTTAGAAAGTGATCACCGCAGTGTCTAGGAACCATTTATCGCTTCACGTAGTTATGATAATGTTATCAACTCTATTCCCTATGTTGTCCATTACATCCTCGTGACTTATCACTAAAAGTTTGTATTTATTAATTCTCTTTCCCTTTTTGGCTCATCTCCCCACCTTCTCTCCTCAGGCAACCATCAGTTTGTTCTCTGTATCTATGAGTTTGTTTGTTTACTTGTTTTCCTTTATAGATTCCACATATAAGTAAAATCAAATGGTGTTTGTCTTTCTCTATCTGACTGACTTCACTTAGTATTATGCTTTCTAGGTCCATCCATGTAGTCCCAAATGTCAAGATTTCATTTTTAATGGCTGAGTAATATTCCATTGCATATACGCGCCACATCTTCTTTATCCATTCACCTGTCTGTGGATACTTGGGTTGCTTGTATGTCTTGGCTATTGTAAATAATGCTGCAGTGAACATAGGGGTGTGTATATCATTTTGAATTAGTGTTTTCTTTTTCTTTGGATAAGTACCCAGAAGTAGAATTGCGGTATCATATCATAGTTCTATTTTTAGCTTTTTGAGAAAGCTCCATACTGTTTTCCATAGTGGTAGCTTCAGTTTACATTCCAACCAACTGTGCTGAGGATCTTTTTCCTGCACATTCTCACCAACACTTGTTCTCTCTGTGTTTTTGATAATTACTATTCTGACAGGTGTGAGATGCCATCTCATTGCATTTCTCTGATAAACAGTGATGTTAAGCTTCTTTTCATGTGTCTTGTGGCCATTTGTATGTCTTCTGCCTTATGTGTTTTAAAGCCTATTTCTACTTGAGATACATCGCAAGGTTCAGACGGTGCCCTGATGTGAAAAACAACATCAGGTGATTAGACATACATGTAATTTTAATTTCTTAGAAAGGGGAATATCTGACTGAAAAAAGGAAAAAAGGAAGAGCATTAATAATAATTATATCCATAAGGATGTTTTATTAGACTAAAAATTATTTACTGTACTTATATTTGGCACCTCTGTGACAATGGTCCCGGTGTTGCCTGACCCTGCGTCCCACGGAAAAGACACTGAGGTTGTTTTTTCTTTTTTTATTTCAAAGAAGTTTTTTTCTTCTGTGAGGGTCTAGTTTATTTTGAAAGACTGATATATGCTACAGAGTATTCAGAAATTAGAGCATTTATACTTGCCAGTCTAAAATCTTAAGGACTCTGTAATTCACATCCAAGATTAGGAAGTGATGTCCTCCCAGACGGGGTGTTAGGTTGAGCTGAGACTGTAACCTAGTCTCAATCCTGCTCTCGTCCTCTGTGACTTTGGACAAGAAACCAACTCAGGCCTCTGTTTTTTCATTGTCAAAGGAAGAATTTTTTTTTTTAATTTTCTATTCCTTATGGACTTACACCACATTGTTAATACTCTCCCTGGGGTCTAAAGACGGCTGTTGTTGTAAAGAGGGGCTTTAATTTTCTACTTCATGTACCTTTCTATTTTTTATGTATAATATAATCAGCATGCATTATTTTATAACAAATGGATTTTTAAAGAAATATTGAAATTCTAGTATAACATGGATGTTGCAATGAAATTGGCATTAAACATAAAAAATATTTTAAAAATTAAGCAGTTTCTACAAACATAAGGTGAGGTCAGGTTACCTGACCACATCAATAGGAAGTTACAAATATCATATATTTTAATTTTCAATGAGTTTACTTAATTTATGCCATAATATATATTCTGAAACCATTTAGGTCAGTCTGTCTCTCATTTTGTAGCAAAGTTTCAAGGTACTGTTCTTACAGTCTTCGCATTTATGTAGTACACTATTACTTCATGATAAAGTTAGTTGATAATTCCTTAACTCTTTTTGCTGATGACCTTTTAAAGCTGCATAATTAGAATAAGTTGTGGTTATTGTATTGGAATCTCTATCCCATGGGCCGACAAGGCAGCGCATTAATTCTCTGCATCACCCACTCCCTGTGCAGTGCCACCAGCACAAAGATATTATTCTTTGTAATTACATAAAGAAAGGGTCTATTTAGTGTTAACTGACCTTTCTGTGACTGATCAGCCTTTTCCACCAGTGAAGTAGAAATGTATATCATTAAAATGTGAGTAAATAGGAAACCTTCTAAATCTTAAACTATTCAAATCAGGAAGTGCACATGAAGAGGAAAGTGTTCAGCTTTTCACATGAAATGGTGAAAAGAGTAGCAGACTTTAAAACTGTATTTTAAAATATTGACAAATTGAAATATAATTAAATTATGATAATGCATGGGAATATTTTAAAAGGATAGAATATGCAAATATGTTTCTATTTATGATCTTAAGCACTATTAGAGGACATATTATTAAACTCTTAAACTCAAATATATACTCGGGATTAAATTTTAAAGTTTATTAATAACTAATAAATTTAGGGAATTATTACTGTGACTGTCACTTAGAAGATATATATAATTGAACCACTTAAATTATATATTTTAACTTGGAGAAATTTATTGGAAATAATAACATGACAGTGATTTTTGCTCTCTTTTTCTTATAACATAATTTGTTTCTCTAATCAGTTATACTGAATACTTTGAGGGGACACACAATTATATTGAAGGAAACTAGATTGAATAAAAATGTAATATCTAATATAAGTAGCATTGGTGTAGCATTTCCTAAAGCCAACTAGTAGTTAGGGGAGAAATGCTACAGTCAACATGGAGGTAACTGTTGCTTTTTTATGAACACCCCCTCCCCCCAATCAATCAGGTGCTTTTTAATATTTAACAAGCTTCTGTGTTTCTAGGTCAAATTTTCCATGCCAAGAACACATGCAGGGCCCTGTATATGAAGTATCTGCAGAATCTGTTCACAAATGAACTCTTCCTTGAAACTTAGAACTAATCTCTCATGGAACTACTCTTATTACTTGGATATGTCTTTTATCCTTTTCTCTTGTATAATGTATTCTGATGTCGTTAGCTTTGTGAATGCCTCAATTCCCTTACCTGATTGCAAGCTCCTTCGGCCCTGAAATTGTATATTTTTTCATGCTGTTATCAATAATTTCTGGTCAAATGTATACAATAAACAGGGTAAAAAATAATAAGGAACAGGCAGGGTTAATACAAAGTATTCATAAATTCCCAATAAACCTTTTTCTGAGCTCTGAGAGGTAGTGCCACTGTGTCCATTAGTAAATTTTTGAGTAAGTCAACAGAAGCTAAATTTGTAAACCCATCAGGGATCTAAGATAAAGAGTCCTGCGCGTGGTCATAGATGTGGGTGCTGGAATGGAGTAGCTAAAGAAAGTATTCCTCTGAACACTGGCAGGGACTGGTTTAACTGGTCAGCTGATATGTGGCAGGCTTTCATCAAACACTGTTATAAAGGTGCTATTTGACCTCTCATAATGTCTCCCATAGTGCTTGTATATACAAGTTGCTCAATGAGTATTTTTTAATAAATTAGTGAATAGGAAGCATTCTGTCGAACAATAATATGTAGAGTTTGAGGTATGTAACAATGTTAATGCAGGGGACTGATTTTGTTCATTTAAAAATCAAGAATGTTCAAGACTAATTATCAGAGAACTCATGTTGGACAAGAGACTGGTTTCCATGGCAGCACAGACAAAGAAGTGGGTCCTGGGAGAGTTAAAACAGTTATTTGCTACTTTGAGGTTTCAGGGTATCGACACATATCATTCTTACAGACTTGCTCCTTGGAAACACAGGGGAGAACCTTCATTTTCTAGTAATTGGTGTATAGATTTTAAGGGAGCAGCCATAAAATAATACCTCTTCGCACACAGTAGGTGATGTACTTAATAAAGTATATGTTTCTCCCTGTCTGTCATATTGTTAGAGAATTGGCATGTATTTTCAGCATTTTTGTTCACCATGCTAATTCCCATGAATCAAAAGGAATGCTTTTAAAGTGACAGTATTCACAGAGACTTGGAGCCTCCATGTCTCATTTTTTCTAAAATCTATCCCCTGCACATTTTATGAGTTAGTCTTAGTATTGATGACTTCTTTAATAACATCAAATCATTACTAAGTGCAAAACTATCAATACAGCACCCTAAACTGGCAATGTGTCAAAGGCACATGTGGAGACAGAGGAATAGTATGACATCAATGGTGTAGTGGGTCAGCATGTATACAGGGACATGTGCTACTGAGACACTGGTGCTTAGAAGAAAGCATTATGATGATATGCATCAATGGGATACTAAATAGGTGGGTACACTTTATTGTTTCAACTATTAGTAATATTATAAAGTCAAGAGATAGCAGAACATGTAACACGATCTATGAAAATCTAATACATGAGTCATAGGTACCAATATAATAAGTCCTGTAGGATCCAAGAAAACATTTCTCTCAACCAACTCACCCAAATGTACTGAGATGTATACTGACCTGTGTGGCCGGACAGCTTTTATTCTTGCCAGATAATATGGCTCTTCTAAGATTCAGGTCACTGATTTTTTTTCTTCCATGAAGCCTTTTTGACCCTGCTCTCCACCTGATAGAATCAGTTCCACCTGGTAGAAGCAACTCAAGATCTCTCAAAAAATACCTTGAATAGACTTGTTTACACTTCTGCCACCGCCCCCCCGCCCCGCCCCGCCCCGCCCCAACCCACACTAGCCTGTAATCTCTGTTAAGCAGAGGTTATCTTTTTAATCCCTGACATAGCCATAGAGTTGGACCCATAGAGTAAACTTACTAAGGGTCTGCTAAACAAATGATTCAGTGAACAAATATGTGAATGAAATGCTAGATGTGAGGATGCTTTGTAGTTAGATTGATCAGCAAGTACCAGTAATGCAGCTTTTTGTTTTTGTTTCTCTTGGCCTTATCTTTCCTTTTCTGTAAAATGAGGATAATATAACAACAGAGACAGTGCTTTACCTTGTGTGGAATTGGTAAATTAACATTCAAGTTCACCCCTATTTCTAAATTCTTATATATGTATTACAAAGTGAAACAAAAGTAGATCATATGTGCTCTATATTTTTGTCTAAAAAGTCCAAAAGTATCTCTGATTATCATTCCCTATTCCCCACTTGCCCAATGGGAAAAGGAAGGGAAAAGGGAAGAGTGAGAAAAATAAACTAAAAATGGAGAAAATGGAGGAAAAGTCCAAGATGAAACTCATGTTTTAAAGGATAAGAAAGGCCAATTGAAAAAAATGGAGGTTATTATTTGGATAACTTGGGGAGCGGGGTGGTTCTCAATCTGCTTTTATTTTCCAGCATTTTTGGTGACTGAGGAGGAAGCCTGGTCTTTCTTTAGCAATGGTTTCTCAGCACTTTTAGGATTACAGTCTAGCTAGTTAGGTGACCCAAGAAAAATGCTGAGTAGTTTCAAGGGGTTCACATAACTTGTAAAGGTCAACGATGCACCCAGAAAAAGAAATCTTGCTAAGGGTCTAGACAAGGTGGTATATCCTTAGACTAATGTTCAGTGCAAAAATATATTGTGAGAATCCTCTTTATATAATTAAGATCTTCATCTTTCAAGTAGTATGGTATCAAGTAATATAAATGTGCTTCATTTTAATAGGTGGTTATGTTGCCAATAGGTTATTTCATAGAAGCGAGCATATAAGCTGTGTAGTTCTAAAGTGCTTAATATATGCATTTCCTAGCTGGTATTCTATTTTCACTCATTTATTTACTGAAAATCTGTACACCCATGTCAGCTCTGCTTTGTGCAATATATCTTAGAGGTGAAAAAAATGATGGTCCCAGCTCTCATGGGGCATATAATATAAATTTTATTCAGCCCCTTATAAGCATAATTTTTATTTTCTAATAAAATATTGGGATACTCACCAGGTTTCTTCTCTTTATCAAACCATAGTTCCAATATTTCATGATCTTGATAATCATTAATAATGGTAATTGAATAAATTCCAACAAAACTGGTTTTGAAAAAGTGTTATATTGAGAACTTTTTTGTGAATTTAATACATATTGAAAAGAAATAAATGCAAAATATTTAGAATTCTACTTTCCAATTACATTTTTGTGTGATTTTAATATAAATCTGTACTACCAGTCCCCAAATTCTTCAGGTTCACAATTATGTCTCAGAGCTTGTCATATAGTAATTACTAAATACAAAGCTATACATAACTGAATGAAAATGAATGAATGAATAATATTCTAAATCAACTCAAAGTGCACTTATTTTAACCTATGGAGTGCAAATAAAGTTTTTCTTAATGGTTTTAGAAACAAAATATTTTTCAAGTTGATATTTAGCCAAGACGTTAAGTAGAAAGATTCTTCAGCTAGGGTACAGCTGGCTTTCAATTTAAAAGTACATGAAAGTCATCGTCTTTCTTTTTTTACTAGTTTTTTTTTTAATTCTCACTCTTTTATTATATCACCAACCCCAACTTTAGTGCCCTCATTAAATGTCTTCTACTGCTATTATTTTATAAGATGTTCAACTCTAGTAGTGGTAGCATTATTTCTCCTGGACACATGGTGGACACATTTCCACCAATAATGATCATTTTCTTGTTGTTTCACTTGCATGTTATAATGCTATTGGTTAAAATTAAAATAGAGATGTGAGGTAGAGCCACAGTTAAACATAAAATATACTTTCAGTGTCAGCAGAATACATTTATTTAAAATTTTTTAAAAAAACCTTAAACTGTATTGCACATCTGAAGGTCACTGACTTTCAGGAATGGGGAAATCCTTCTATATATTACTGGTAAATGGTAATGTATAATATCATGATTGATATAAAAATGTTTTGAAGATTCACTGGCACAACTATACAATTCAGTTTCTTGGTATTTAATGATGGTATATAAAACAATAAGAACTGATGTGATACAGAAATTGAAAGTACATTTATTTGAAAGTAAAACCACATATTACACATTGAGCAAAGGAGAAAATATTGAGTATATCCTCAATTAAAATTCATTAAATGGGTTAATGCAAATCCCACATAGCATTCTTCTCAAATTCAATGTTTATAGTAGCCAGCTAAGGCTTGAAAGAAATGTAATGAGAAATAGAGTACTGCAAATATCAGAGTAATGCTTATGTTAAATAAAAGAAACAAACAAAAACCTCTCAAAATTATTCCTTCTTCTGACTCCAGAACATTTGTCAAAGTGTTAAGTTAATCACTTGAGAATTATATTTAACATTAGTGCTAAGATATCAAAAAGAACTGTAACTATCTTTTTGAAAATACCTCCACCAACTAAAAATAGTCAGAGATACTTTGTCTTCCTACTAAAAGATAATTCTATAGAATTTAGGCAAGTTTACTAGATAGAAGTTTCTGAAGTTTTAAATTATTGTGCCAGAATTAGGACAAGGACATTTAAAATGGTTCTCAGTTCCTCATCCTGGTTTTCTGAGGAACAGCTATGACATAGTATAAATCATTAGGGATCAATATGGATACCAGGCTTCATGAGAAATTTGCTTGTTGACCTTAATAAATCTTCTAGTGTGTAAATACAGAAATATTTGTACAGGCAATTTTCTGCTGAATTACATTTTAGCTATGCACATTCTAATACTACAGTATATGTTTTTAACAACTTACGCTAAAGGTTTGATGTAATGGCAATCACATTTTTTAAATTGCTTCACAATGGTTATTTTTGTATCTAGTTATTTAATCATCATTATCATTATCATGATTAATCTGCATTTAAGTGTTTTGAAAACTTTTCTCTACTATAAATAATGTTGTAATGAATAAAGCTTTTTGCTTAAATTCCCCTCAGAGGAATTACTAGAGTAACATTTTGAAAATACTTAAAGCTGTTGATAAATTCCATATTTTTTGAAGGAGCCAGAGAAAAATTTCTGCACTAGAAGTGTAAAAAATATCAGCAACTAAACTGAATTCATACATCTAATTTGAAATGATAGGCAGTCCCCAATTTGCTAGTGGATAACATTGCAAAAGTTATATTCTAAGTGGTTTGTATTAGATTTGACATTAGGGTGTTACGAAGTTCTCAACTGCACACAGAAAGAGTTAAGCTTTAACATAGCTGAAGAATACTCATAACAAATAATGGCTCTCTCTGGATGCTTCGGAATGTTTTGTTCCTTGCTCCCGTCTTTTACACTTTCCTTCTCTCTGTTTTGAGTGTTTTCTGTGAGTGCCACCACTGTGAAACTTTGGGAAATAGGATTTAAGCACCCAAATGTCTTCGACCTATTTGAGCAGTGGGGCTTGAAGGAAGAAAAGAAGGAAGGGAAACTGGAAGAAGGCTCCTGGGATGCTGAGTGGCGCCTCCCAGGACTGGGTGCTTCCTAAAACATATGGAAGGAAGTCCTGAAAAGAGGAGAACAGAAGTTAGAAAGACTGATAAATCAATGAAAAAAAAACCCAAACCATGCATCAAGAAAGAAAATTATGAAATCCAAGGTGCATATTGTTGTCAGGGAAGCATCCTTTTAGTTTTATTATTTTTCTGCAATATGTAAAATAATACTTTTAGATAATTCAAATGACATAAAACTTCAAAAATATATTTAAATGAATTTAATTAAATATATCTATATATTTATCTTCTAGAAAATACAAGATGATTCACTAGAAGAAAACCTACGTTTAGCTCAAGAGTATCAGAAATTACAGATGACTTTCTTATCAGCAAAGGACCATTATTTTAATCTATATGATAGACAGTTATCACTTGATGCTTCAATTCGAGATAAGAAACAGGTAGGTTTTTATTTTTTTTAATAATTATTTATTTGACCTATATAATTTAAAAAGTAACAAGTGGTAAGTCTTGGGGTTTTTAATCTGAAAGTGGCTCTTTATATGCCACTAATGGCGTTTTTTTGTGTGTGTGTGGAGTTTTGTTGTATATTTTATCAACCTTTTGAAATTTAATTTTGAAAGGGTACTCAGGAAATAAATACTTAGTTTCTAATCCACCATTTTATACTAATTTACTTTTAATTATTATGTCTTGGAATACCAAATTTTCATAGTTCATAGATTTTCATGTGTTATCATAGACTTTAAATTTCAATTTTATCTATAGGTAACTTCCCATGAGACATCTCTAAATCTTCCTCATGATGTATGGGCTTCAAATTTTGGTTTCTATTTTCTTTTAAATATGGGACATAATTAGGAACTTGGAGAAATAGTTGACCCTCTCTAGTTGCTAGAAATCACTGGGAATTCTATTTCATAAAATCTACAATAATGAAAGTGGAAGAGTAAAACATACAATATACCACAATAAAAGGAAACAGAGAGCTTTATTACTAGAGTGGTAAGATGTACTCCCTCTGTATTCTCCAGACTCTCATGGACAAGAAAAATTATTTTTCTTTGAATCTTTGTTCCTCCCCAGAAATTAAATTTCAAAAAATAGATGTATGATTATTTTTAACAATTTATTTAGCCATAAGAACCAGTAGACTGCTCATGTATCCTCTGTCTTATTGTTGTCACCCATATGGGGGGGGACCCAAAAGTACTTGGAATTTGTTTATTAAAAAATTGTGTATTTATTCTCATACATTTAAACTTCATTCACCTTCAAAGTATACTCCAATTGATGCAATACACCTACAGAGCTTTTTTTTTTCCACCACTGAAAACGGCTTTTGAACTCATCAATTTTGATACCTTTTAGCTCTTCTGCCATTTTTTTATTTCAACTCTTCCACATGGGCAAAACATTTCCCTTCAAAGATTTTTTTCACTCAGAGAAACAAAAAAAAAGTCACTCAGGGTGAGATCAGGTGTATAGGGAGGGTGGGGAATGGGAGTCATACCATTTTTGATCAAAAACTGCTGAACACTCAGCGCAGTGTGGACAGGTGTGCTTGTAAATCACCCATCACGAAATGGCAAACGTATTGAAAGAGTCTTCAAAAAAAGTTCACTGAAACTGAACGCAGCCTCTCACAACAACACCAGCTGGTACACTGTACAGATGGGTTCCTAGAACACTCACTTAGCAGAGGAAGCCTGTACTACAAGGGGCCCACCCTCCAGAGATAATTTCATTTTGGGAGGGATCTCCCCTCATATTACTGCACTATATGTAGTTTAAAATTCCACTACAATATTTATCCCTCATTTTCATGGACTATTGAGAAGACAGGCACCCAGGATCTGAACACAAGCTCTACTAGTACTAGCTCAGTGATCTTGGCAAGCAACTTATCTTTTCTGACTTGTTTTCTCATCTGTAAAACAAGATTTACCTCAGAGGAAAACCGATAAAGGAATAACAAAGATACATCCATAGTTACGTTAAAAATAAAGGGATACTTTACAACTATAAGTAACTATTAAATTCATCTAGTATGCTGCTTATAAACACCCCTGTGCTTCTCATCCATGTACTCTTACTGCAAGTTAATGCTTCCAAATATATTGGGAAAAAGAGTGGGCATTTTTCTTTTAAAAATTTGTACTGAAGCAGTAGCAAGATGAAGGTAGATCAATAAATAATTATGTTAGAGAAAGAATAGAGAAGACAATTCTTTATACCAAAATCTTAGTGTCCTCAAACCATTGTGCAGCATTCAAGGATAGGTGTATTCATGGAGCATTGGTCTAATCACTGCATGCATTTGACATTGTTATTGAGGTTAAACATGTTCTATTTGTTGCTGAGAAGTAAGGAGAAGAGAATCAGTGGCTTATACTGTTATTTTTCCCCAACCAGGAAGAAAAGAAAAAAAAATTATCTATACTTGTTATCAGTTTGTATAGAATCCTTTGGTGGCAAATAAATATATTAAACACCTGTACAAATAGTTAAAAAAGAAAAAAACAAACTAATACCTGTAAGAGAAATTTCTAACATAGTATTTGCATAGTAAGAACAAAATTGTCTTGATATTATTTTTGCATTTAGAGCAGCTCTTGATTCAAGATCCAAGGAGTGAGACCCTAGCTTGAACACGGAGTGGGACCTGCTAGGAGATTGGGTTTAGGTTTACGATGATCCCCTTAAACGAATCACTTTTAGCACACCTGTTTCAGGGAAACTTTCAAAGATTTATTTGTACTTCCAATCATTTTTCATTTCCATCCTTCAGCGATGGAGGTCATTAAGTGCAGGCCGCCCTTGTCAGTGTCATGTAGGATCAATTTGCTGCAATGGACAGAGAGGCCTTATTGATGCTGTTAAATCTGTCAGTGAGAAATCGTATGTCATTAGCGTCTAATGCACTGCATACAGGATGGAATTTGGCCATCAAAACTGCAAAAACCCTTTAGAATTTTAGTGCATTTCCTAGATACTGATGTATTTCCCATATATGTAGATTTCAACCTTTTGACCAACTTAGTTTTAGGTGCGCAGAAGCACTGTTCACCCCTGGTTCCCTTGCCAGATAAAATGGATCTGGTTTTTAGAAATTTTTGTGTATCTTTTTCCTATTTTAGAATAATTTCAATTGCTTTTGCATATGCATTCCTTTTGGCATGGTAAATAATTATATTTTAAGTACTGTGCTTCTTAGGGAGTATTATTCTCTATACACAAATTAGACATTTTTCATATTTCTCTGTGTTTTTATGCCAAGAGCAGCAAAGAAAACATAATAGAGGAGTAAAGGAAATTAAATATAACAAATAGGAATGTGCCCTTCCTCAACACAATTTTATATGCAGGTACCTCAAATGTTAGGCTATTATTATTCTTGGTGATAAAATTATATCTGCTCCTTTTGCATATGCTTTTTGATAGTTTCCTGTACTTTTAGAATTTGCTGTGATGGATGTCTCCTCCTTTAAAAATCAGAAATAAGCAAAAATTATTATTCAAAATTCTTTCCATATTCTTGGGCAATGAAGAAAAACATCTGAAAAACAGGTTGTACTTCTATGTGAAAATAGACATTTTCATCAAAACTTTCAAACAGGTATTTTTTTAAATCCATGAATACATTGATAAAATCACATGCTTGTTTTAATTGCTGTTTCAAGTTCTTCAGGCCTGCAAAGGAAGGTAAGCTAAGCAAGTTGATCTCTTCTGTTGGCTGAAAACAAGATCTCTCCAAAACTGGTTAAAATATTTTTAATTTTTTGGTAAAGCACTTGTAAAACTTCACTTTACCTACTTCAATTCACAGTACTTTTAAGCTAAGAGAATACAAATTATTACAGAATCAGTTTGCAAACATGACTTTTTTAACATCCCTCAGTAATCCTGGGAAATGCTCTATTATTATTAATTTCATCCATCATCATCGCCAATGTAAGAAATGCAACTAGACTGTGTCATAGGTCACCCAAGTAGAGTAAGACTGACTGCGATAGGAAGTATCTTAATGTATTGCTTGTTAACTTTTAACTTGCATATATTAAAATTAGGCTTTGAGTGGTGACTTTTGTGTGCTTGTTTCAGTGTAAATAGAAAGTTATTTATTTCTGCTAGGAAAAACCATAATTTTAAAAATAGCTTTTGCCTACAGCAGCTACTTAAAGACCCTGTCAGCATCTCCGCCTCCCTTTCTGAGGGCATAGGTACGTGCACGCACACATACACACATATGTTCTGAAGGAGTCGCTACACTTCATAGGTCCATAAGCTCGCATTAAATTCCTGCTGCTCCTGTCCTCTGAAGAACTCTCAAGAGATCTCTGAAGAGCTTTTGTAATCCCTGAGACAGGAGTAGGGAGCTGGCGATCTATTGTTTGACCTCAATAAATCTCCCTTCTGTTGTCTAAACTCTAAATGTTTATTTCTTCTAATACTCTGAAAGTGTCAGTTCCAATTTTGAGTGAATTGTAGACTCACATATTTTTATGCAGTTTTGAGATGATCTGTTGGAGATATGTAGCAATAATCAGCTTTTTAATGTTAACAACACAACAACACCTTAAAAGTGATATGCAGAGTGTGATGAGATCCTTGATATATCAAAGACATTCAAGGTAAAATTTTCACATATATAAATTATATATATGTAAAATATGTGTAACTCTGTGTGTGTGTGTGTGTGTGTGTGTGTGTATTTAAAATCCGTGATTTCCACCCAGGGTTCTTTTGTGCCCCAGGACATACGTGGGTGTCTGGCAGTGCCAGAGACATTTTTGCTTATCACACCTGGGTGGGGCTGGGGTTGGCTTTGGGGTTGAGCTTGGATGCTGTGCTCCTGGTACCTAATGGGTGTAGACCAGGGATGATGCTAAAAATCCTGTCTTGCACAGGAGAGCCTCCTCACACATGCACACCCCCAAAAAGTTTCCAGCCCAAAAATGTCAGTAAAGCTATGGTTAAGGGACCATAATATACAGAGAAAGAGAAATTTAGGCATATAGATACAGATACATATATTGTATAAATATATGATCTGTATATACATATATATGGCACAAATCATATCATATCTCCTTCTTAAAGATAAGCTCTATTTGCATATTAAAGATTCTAAGAAACCTATTTTAAGAAACCTGTCAATTTTGTTAACCCTGAATTTCCTATTGACCCTGGAACTTTTTCTTAGAAAACCTGTTTACAACTAAGTATTCAATGGATTAAACCTTGGAAAATGAATAGAAGATTTCATATCAACAATCATACATTTGGGAAGTTTTGCTTACATATAACTTTGATAAAGAAGTAAAAGTGTTCTTTATATTACCTGTAAAGTTCTAGAAAAACTTGGAATATTTTCAAGTAAATAAATTATGTTCTATGGAATCCATTCAGATTCAGAACCCTGACTTTTCTTAATGCCATGCTGCAGCTATAAAGCGAAATAATAGTTTTTATCACTCAAAAGCCATTTAAAAATTACAATAAAACAAGTAAAATGTTCATTGTATGCACCTTGTATAATAGGTATATTTTCTACTTAGGCTTGTCTAATGCATGACTTACAACTGCAATTGATTTGCAATTCTGTGGAAGCATCAGTATAATGATTTTTTTTTAGTTTTGAACTACACATATGCATCACAATGACATAAACATTTGAGAAAACTGCTCTTGTAATCACCTTTCCCTTAATCTACAGAGCTGTGTCTTATAATCATTTACTAACATAAATATTAATATGGAAAATGCATACTAATATGCTAAATGTTTTCTTGAGGTCATTTGTTCTTTCTTCAGGGTTTTATTCTTATTGCAAGTGAGGAGGAATATCTATGGACAACTTATTTAATCCCTCCAAGCTTCTGAAAAAATGGGAATATTAAAGTCTCTCTACCAAGATTGTTGTAAATATATATAGTAATTATTAATGCTTATGAAGCACTTACTATATGCTGGGCACTTCACAAGCTTTTATACATAATCTTATTTAATTTCCTCAACAACCCTAAGAAACATAAATATATATTTTGAATATAAAACACCTAAAATAGTTTTCTACAAACTGTGTATTTTACACATAGAAGAATATGACTACTGATATTGTTATCATTCTTTACACAAATATGTGTCCTTTACTTCGTGGAACAAATCTGGGCATGGCTAACCTAATATAAAAGACCTTTTAGTCTTTAATAGGTATGAAATAGTTGATGCAACTTGAGAATACGGGATGAATTGTAGGGGGAAAGGGCAGAAATGTAGGGTAACAGTGGCCGTACGATAGTCAGTTAGGAAAGCATGCAGGTGCTCTAAAGAATTGAGCAATGGGCCAGCCTCTCACTGGCCAGGTAAAGCTGATGGAAGGTTACAGAATAGAAAATCACATGTATTACACACATCTATGTGAAGGCATGAGGGGTAGGCTTAGCAATGACACATGGGTTAGTCAGAGTTATATCCAAATCTTATTCTAAGAAACACCAGTTAGAACATATTATTTATAAGAAGATCCCATTCACAATAGCTATAAGGATAAAAATTTCCTAGATATAACCATAATGTGAAATTTTATTAGATCCTTTGTTAGAAATCTATAAAATTTTGAAAAAGTTGGAGAAGATGACAATAAAGATAGCACCTGATATGACAATATACAATATTTTAATTTGATGGAATCTTGCATCTTCACATTTCAATTTTAAAGCAATTTCAAAGAATCCACAATTCCTTCAGTTATGACACAGCTCAACAGGATTTTTTTTATATCCCGATTTCCAGAGAACATATTTTGCATAAAACCAAATGTGCTGTACTTACCCATATTCTGTGTATACCTGTATAAACCTGATTTTCCTACTAAGGAAAGAGTTATCAATTTTTTGAGGTTAACCAATTCATTAGCACTAGTTTACAAGTAATATTTCTTCTTTTTTCTTGAAATAGACCTGAATAAATTAATGTTACCACAAAAAATACAAACATTTTACCAGCGCCACCTGATCCTTTCAGTATTTTTTGAAAAGTGACTATGAAAAAATGTTTCAGGACAGATAGACATTAAAAATGTTTCCTTTTGTCAGCTGAAGGGTAATTCTCACAGTTTCCTATCAAAGTAATCCTGAAAATGACAGCTGTCCTCTTTAAAATCTCTTACTATTCCTTTGTAGCAAATCACTGACTAATAGAAAAAACACACAGCCAGCACATTATCTGAGAAAAGGAAAGATAATAAAGCAATGTATAAAATAGTTGTCGAATTTTGTGAATTTTTGTCAGGTATAAAATCACTTTCAAATTATTTCCTTTGGTGCTGGTAATCAGAGTTGTATCTTCTTTCAAGGAAAAATTCTCATTTTAAAGAACGATATATTGAATGTACTCATAGGTTATTGAAAAAAAGTATATAAAACAAAGCTGCTATCTGCATGATATACATAGAAAAAGAGCAAAAATGTTATCTGTAAAAGCAGAGAAGAATTTGGCTTGCTTGACTTTTTGTATGAAGCATGCTACAGCAATCTTTTGATTCTAATATGAAACTATAGTAAGGATCATTGCACTAATGCATGAGGATTTGTGATAATGTTGCAGAAATTTTACTGTCAAAACTGAACTGCAGTGTAATGACTTTTGTTATCATGGTTTCTAATAACTATTCAGCATGAATTGACCCTACATATGTTTTGCTGCAATAATGTGTCAGTAACTCAAAAAGCTAAAAAGGAAATGAAAAAACAGTCAACACAATACTGTGTGTGACTTCATGACAACCTTTCTTCATTCCTACTATTAATAACATTAAAGCAATTATAGTAAAGACACTACACAGACTATAAGATCACATGAAATCAGAAGCTTAGACACATTGTGACAGTTCTGACCAAGTACACCTACAAAGTACCAGTCACCAACCAGTCCCTACTACTCCAGATCTGTTACTCTCTGCTGTTGGAAGCCTTTGTTTGACATAGTTCCTTTCTTTCCTGTACTATGTGTTAGTCTCTTCTTTTATGAGATAACCCCTTTCTTTCTTCCTTCCTTCCCTTCCTCCCTCCCTCCTTTCTTCCTTTCTTCTCTCTTTCTTTTCCTTTCACTACCCTTCCTCTTCCTTCCTTCCTTCCTCTCTTTCTTTCTCTCTTTCTCTCTTTCTCTTTCTTTCTTTCTTTCTTTCTTTCTTTCTTTCTTTCTTTCTTTCTTTCTTTCTTTCTTCTTTCTTTTTCTTTCTTTTCTTTCCCTTTGCATCTGTATCTTCATTGAAGTATATATTTACTTTAGCATCTCTTCACTGCAGTAAATAAGAGAAAATAGTTACTATTAAATACCTCTTATATGGCAGTTACCATGCTATGCATTTACCACACATGTAAAGCATTGAACTCTGAACTTACCATATCATAGTCAGTTACAGATAACATTATCATTATTATTCTGTTTTATTATTTAATTTACAAAATTCAAACAACTGGGAATTTCTTCAGGGAACAAAGGGCTACTGCAACAAGGTACCACAGATTGGGTGACTTAAACAACAGAAATGTATTGTCTCGCAGTTTTGGAGGCTAGAAGCCCAAGATCAAGGTGTTGACAAGGTTGATGGAAAACTGTGAAGAAAGAATCTGTTCCAGGCCTCTCCTTGGTTTGTTTATCTTCTCTCTTTATGTACCTGATCCAAATTTCCTGTTCTCATAAAAGCAACAGTAACATTGGATAGAGCCCACTCTGTTTTTAAGAGATCAACAAGTTTGATTTTATACACAGTACAATAAGGGAAGTGTGTGGGAAAAGAGGTATTCATAAAAGGCTAGTGCTCTCATTTGTCCATAATGAAATTCACCAACCTACTGGCATCCTCTCCATAGTTACTGTCTTTCTTCCTATTAAAACTGAAGTACTTTAACTCTAAACATAGGTAATCCTCCTTCACCTGTGGTCCGTACTCCATTTCCTTTCACCTTCTTATAGCCCCCATTCATACAATTTTCCCATTTTTCTATAGCCTCTGATTTTTCTTCTCCATTCGAACATTCCCATCATTATCCAGACATGCTGTAATATTTAACATTTCAAAACCTGCCTTTTAATTCCACATTCCCTAGAGCCCTTTATTTTTTACTAAAATGTTTTGGAATGAGTTCTCTATCTGCATTTGCAGTCTCTACCTCGTCACATCTCATCTTCTTCTTCGAAATACCACCTGTCAGTGACTTCCAGGATGTCAAATACAATAGTATATATATCTGGCCTCATCTTGCTCAGTAGCTCATCAATATTTGATCACTATTAACCATTCTCCTTCTTGAAGCATCTTTTGCCTTGGCAGTAATGCCATGGTCTCTATTTTTTTCTCCCACCTCACTGGGAACTCTATATCCCCTGTAATCATAACTCTTATTCAGCTCAGATTCCAAATGTTGAGGCACCCTGTCCAGGGCTCAGTGGTAGGATCCACTCACTTTTTTTTAATCCACATCTTCTGTTTAGGGGGAGGCTTAAATATGGATTAATTGCACAGGCATATCTTTGAGCAGAAGAGAGCACACGCTGTTTACATACATAAATATATATGTATGTGTAATCTATGCTGTTAGAAGTCAGGTGGAAAGTAGTGGCGAGAAGAGGACATAAAGGGGGTTTAGGAAATGTTGATAATGTTTTCTTTCCTGACCTGGCAGATACGTTCAGTTTGTGAATAATTCATTGAACCGTATACTAAATGATGGGTATGCTTTAATGTATGCATGCCATAATTAAATTACAACTTAAAATCATCCCATGACTTACTACATATCCAGAATCCACATTCCCTGCTCTAGTCTCACAGGTTGCATAACCCACTCACTTCCCCTCTCCTGTCGCTCTCTGACTCACCTCATTCTGCTCAAGCCAAAGGTGATTTTCTAATCCTGGACCACTAGACTCCTTCTCAGTATACAGTCCTTGACATTTCACATCCTTCTAGATGTACATCTTCCCCCCAAGTTTTCTTTACCTAGCTTCATCTTACCATTTAACCAATTTAACTCTCACATTAAAAGTCCCCTCCTTGAAACAGCCTTCCCAGAGGCCCTATGTTGTCCCTCAGCCACCTACTTTCATGTCACTTTTTTTTTCTTCATAGCACTTAACACCTGATATTTTATTTTATGTTTATTTGTTCATGTTCTATTTCTGCCAAGCGAATGTAAGCTTAATAAGAACGAAGAACTTATTGTCTTATTCACAACCGTAACTCTAGCACCTAGTGAAGTGCCTAGAAAATATTTTTTCAATTACTAAATGATGGTTCCCAGTGGGGTGTCTAACAAAATGTGTATACATATCCATTGACAGCTTTTCTGGGTCTGGGAATTTATAGGAACATAATCTGAAAAGTCTGCAAAGGCATATGTATAATGTTATTGATTATTGTGTTGCTTATAAAACAGGAAAGACTTTAGCATATTTAATGTACAGTTTTATGGATTGTCTAAGTATATGATTGGCTTGGTATATAATGGAGTATTATATGGTCTTTAAAAAGAGTGATATAAATAGTCATGGTACATATTTAGTTGAAAAATCAAGCTATATATAACTCAACATGTGTGTATGATTCCTACTTTCTATTTTCATTTATATTAGATTTTTATTACATTTATTTCTAGAAACCTGTATTCCAGTATTGAGTCTGTGGGTGAATTCACAATCTTCTTCATTCCTTTATTTATTTCATTTTTATAATGAACATTTATTATTTCACGATATAAACATGTAGCACTGTTTTTATGTTACAAAATAAATTTAAAAATTAACAAGGAGTCATTCCAAAGTAAATATCACGGGATTGTGAAAAATGTAGGACAGCTAGAAGAAAAATCTAGAAAAATTCATATTAGATAAAATTCTAAATGTCCCCAGATCCCACTGTAAATTTTATTACTAAACTGCACTTGTTTTGCTCAATTAGAATAGATATAATTATCATTACAGAATGTGGTTTCAACTATTTTCATGGAGGTTTGTAATATTTCCTTTATAGGTTATATTCTATCTTTACACAAGAGTAAGATGGACCCTACATGACAATCTGAACTAATGTTTAGAGAAAGAAAAGAGAAAAGCCTACAGCATCCTTTAAAGTATATATTTATAAATTTAAAATCTTTTTTATGGAGATGCCATGCACACACTAAAGAAATAAAGAAACATTTTAATCTTCTTTCAGTTAGGGACACCTGAAGTCAATAAAAATTCGAGTGTGAATTGTTTCTGATGAGACCTTTGGAAAGTCATCCAGCAAGCCTGTTTCCTCCAATGCTCTTTCCTCTTTCTTTGTATAAGGCGCTGTGAAGATTATGTGGCTAGATGTATGTGACAGCCCAGCATAGGGGCGACGGCACAGTATATCCCCCTAAATATGTGTTCACCATGGGCTAAATAACTCTCCTCATTTTGTGATTTCCTTATGGGCATCAATTTCAATTTCTTTTATTGCCTGAAACACTTTTGAGAGGCACATGCTCATATTTCCTCTGAATTATTTGTGTTTGCTTGCTTTTTAACCATCCTTTCAAAAGGCAGCTTGAATCCTCCAATTACAAAAATAATGCATACACAAGGCAGAACATTTGAAAAACACAAAAATGAGCAAACTTTATCTTTGAATTCATTTAAAAGGTTAATATTAGTGACAGAAATAGGAAACAAGTATCTTGATGGTGATTAGCTAAAACAAAGAAAAGGCCAAAGGGTTTTTTTTTTTTTTTGAGCCCTTGCATGTTTTACTCCTTTTAAGACTTCCCTGTGGAGTGCTGCCAGTTTTCATAGTAGCATCATGTTGTTGATTAACATTCTAATAAGACAAATTTCTTCCTGGTATCTGTTTTGTGTGTCCATATTATTCCATCCTTTCAATTTTTATCTCCTACATAGACTGACTAAATAAATTTATAACTAGCTAAATAAATGTATGACGTTGATGAGCACATCTAAATTACTTACTGCAGGGCATCTAATAGCAGTTGACTAGATGATCCTCAGGAACCAGTTCCTGGAAGCTACATCAGAATATTAGTGCAACTTCTAATTACAACTTCACTTATCCTTTAATTGAATATTCAAGCATGCTGTGCATCCACCCACCTAAAAATCATGTGGCTGAGGTCATATTTTTCCACGTTTGTCAATGAAAATGTGACAGAGCAGATTCCAAGACCTCCTGAAAGTAAGATGGATTGTCACCGTCATTTTTCCTTGTCTCAGTGGCCTGTAATGCTATCACAGAACAAGATTAAATGGGTCTGGCATGATTTGCTATTCAGAAAACCATGTTGGTGTTTCATAGAACCCACAGTTTTCCAGATGATTAAAATTTGATTGATAACTTCTTCTGGTATCTTCTCAGGCAACCAAGTAATCAAGTCCAATTTTTTTTACATCTTTAATGATACATAAATATTTGGTATTTTCCAAATTATTTTCATTTTACATTTAAAAATCCCTTAACATACTGCAAAGACTCCTTCTTCTTGATTTTCAGACAGACAGCTGCTATGGCTATTCTTGTGATTTTCACATATAGACAGATCTTTCTGTTTTCCTATTAAATGTCTGCGTGGCTCACTCATTCTCTTCCGGTGCCCATCCTTCTACCATAGCTATCGCACTCTGATCAACAGTTGACAAATACTTTCTCCTAAAAGGCAGTGGTGAAGAAGTCATTTAACTCCAGCCTGTTTGCTGCTCTTCATTCAATAATTCATTGTAATTAAACAAATATTGATGGAGCACATACTATTTTTTCTTCTCCATCTTTTAGTATAGCTGTTTACTTTCTAATTCCCGTCCTTAATTGATTTGAAGAATTATGGCCATATTCATGGTGCTCTGTTGATAATAGCCCCTGTTCCGTCTTTGTAATGTGTCTCTATGAATCTGTGCCACGTTTTATCTTGCATTCATCTTTATTAATCAGAATTAATTTAAATTTGAAGCACTTTCCCTTTGCCTTTAATGCCATATAGATTTCTGAGTTTAACCAATTTTGTTTCTTGCGGTTTTTATTGCCCTTCTAATATATAGCCAGATTATTTTTCTTATGTGGTTTATTGCCAGTCCCCTAACCTAACTAATATGTACATTTCTAAAAGTCTCTATTTTAATCTTCATTACTACAGTTTAGAGCATCTGCTGTGCTAGGTGGAGGGATAAGACAGATGAAAGGATGTTGACAATGTCCCCATTAAGGTTCCGGTTAGTATACTCTAAAAAAACTTACTTTACCCCTAAATTTATTTCATTACCTCATTATTACATGCTTCAAGATTTACATCTACCATAATTTCCTCAACTATCTCACAGCAACCAAAAGCAAAGCAAGGTAAATCCAATTACCTTTACACTGAAAATATTGGTTCCAAAGTGATGATGTCTCTAAATTACTTTTCCTGGACAGATCTGGGTACGTTCCCCACTAATGTGTGATTTGAATCAGAGATTTCCACTAAATCAAGGCATAATATTCTGGTGTCACACTCTGCCTATGTGCACCATGTAGATGTCCACCATGACAAATCTTGAATATTTGTAAAGAAGCACATCAGCAGTATTGATGATCTACAATTTATAGATCATCTAATATATCACTTTTGTTTGGTCATGCACTTGAACATCTATGCAAATTATCTAGGAATTTGCTTTAAATAAAACAAAACCACTGTGTGACAACCTGCCTGAGCTCTTTCCTCATTCTAACCCCCACGGGCCTTATCTCCAATGTAACTCACGCTAAGATTTGATATTTAAGATTTTCCATTTAAAGAGTTTCTCTGCAGAAGTATAATGAAGTATAATGGTTAAAAAGAGAACATATGCTATCATGAAGCCTTTTGAATTCATTCATTTAATAAAATACCAGAAATAGATTTTTCAGACTCTCTCTCTCCTAATCAACATCAAAATAAAATCAAACAGAGTATTTAGGCTTATTAGTAAACCTAAAGTAAAATTTATAGATTACTTTTTATTCAGAAAATCAAAACTTAACAGTATATTTACTGCCATTTACTATGTATTTCACTGAGGAAGAGTTTTATAATATTTTAAGCTGAGTTGAATATACTATCATTAAAGTGACCATTTATATATTTTATTTTTTACATATTTTCTTTATGTTCACACTTAATCAATAGCAATTTTACAATTCTAGAATCTTCTAGTTTGGAGTTGAAAAGAAAATGGATAAGACATTTTAGAAATAATGTCACAGTACTGGATTATAAAAGTGTAAGATGAAAAGATAACCAAGTCATTAAAATTAAAGTAAGCCTGATAAAACAGCTGAAATATGTCCATGTTTTAAAGGGTTTGAAAACATATTAAATAAATGTGTAACTTTTCCAGATTTTAGGACACATAATATTCTAGATGTTGGTGAAGTATACGGTTTTTCTTCAGCATTAAATATCAAGAGTAGGCAGAAATGTTGCTGGGTAATGGAATAGACCATCTTTATATCACTTGGTTATGGGTTTAATGAAGGAAACTTCATTGTTTGTTGTTGGTTTTTACTTTATTTTTAATGGCAATGCCATTAAATTTTCTGCCTTTTTTCCAGTTCGTGTTAGCCCATTTCGAGAGAAATATTATATTTTTATAAAACTTACCATACATAGGCACCACATATTTTCTCAAAGAGACTTCAAATTTAACAAGTTTTATACTATGAGAAAGTTCAAAGTGTACTTCAGCATGATGATGTTTTTCCTAAGCATCAGATTCGCTTTTTCTACCAATGGCAGAAAAATTAGTGGTGAGTCCAGATTTCAGAGTTTTGCAAGAATGTGCTATTTTAGAAAACTAAAACTAAAAATGTAGAAAAGAAAAAGAAAAAAATTTCAATAGTAGAGGACATAAAATTGCTTATTCACTTATTCAACAAAAATGTTTGAGGAAACTAGAACTCTGCTAGATACTGAAAATTCAAAGACAAGACAATGTCTGCATCTTGAAGAAGATTGCCTAGCACAATTAGCAACAGAATTTCCTCAGGAGATGTTATAAAATCTCTAGGGCAAGTATTTTTAATAGAGTATTAACTGGAAATTTAATAACGGCTAAATTTATTAGATACGATAAACTTAAATTTCCATAAAACAGCATTTATCAATCAGAAATTCACATTAGTTGGCTCCTTTCATGAATGATGTTCTAAGGACATGTCCATAAATACAGGAGGACCCTCGACCAAGAAGTATTTAGGGGTACCTTCCTTGTCAAGTGAAAAATCCTCATATAACTTTTGACACAGTAGTCAGCCCTTCACAATCCACCACAAATGGAAAACAGGATTTTTGATCCAAGGTTGGGAATTCAAAATTACTCTCCTCAATCTGCAGTTGGTTGAATCAGTGGATGTGAAACGCACGGAAACAGTACGGAGTGACCAGAGGACATGACTAGAGGGCTGTTCAAGGGTCAACTGTATTTTATGAAGTTACTTTAAGAAACTAAAGAAACTTGAGACTTTTTAACTCATCCCAGACTTGACAAAGCAGTAAATACCTCTACTGGGCCTAGAAGGTAGATGTGTGAGAAAAGGAACACACTTCAGAGAAAGGTATGCATAAACTTAGACCAAAATATTGGGGAACATTGAATTGACAGGAAACTGCAAATAAATGCTAGGCGGAGGAGGGTGCAAATGGCATCCAAGAGAGTTGGGAAAACCTGGGCTAGATGATTCATAAGGATCTTTTGAGACTTAACACAACCATGCTTTATATGGCATCATCATTCTCAGCGCTTCATAGTGTTTCACGAATTTATAATAACCCTTTGAAACAGGCATAAATAGCCCCATTTTATGTAGGTGTAAACTGAGAATCAAGTAAACGAGGTAACTTTGCCTCTAAGGCCCATGCTGTTGTGCGCTTTATTAAAATAAAGTCCAGCTGTGTTCAATTGATTCTTTCAACCTTCTAGGTCTTCTCATAGTCCCCCAGGTCAGTCATATGAATGCCTCTGGCTGCTGGCTTTCACCACCTGGCTGAATGAGAAATGTCTTTTAGCCTGACTGCTTATTTGTTTATTTACTGTCGAGTTTCCATTTTATTAAATATTGGGAGTCTCTGGATCTATGGCAGTTTTCTCTCAGGGAAAGCTCTCAAGATTCCCTGATATCACTTTTATCTGATTAATTACTTCTCCAAGATATTATGATTATCTACAATTTAGCCACACCTTCTAGGCTCCTCTTTCCTTTCAGAGAGGGACTGTAAAAATCATATTTAACAAGGGTGATTTTTTGCTCTGCCACATTTAGCAAAATTTTTCTTCAGTGCTAGTTGGTAACTGAATAATTTGCCAACCCCCAGTTCGTAAGTTTGAAATCACATTTGATGACCATTTCAGAGACAAACTGATAAAAGCTTCCAATATTGGGGCAGGAGGAAGTAGAATCAAAAGCTGGCTTATAGCAATTATTAAGAGCTAAGAAAGCCCTTGTATATATTTTGGATTATAAAGTCCTGAGAACAGGAATAACTTAACCTCCACCTCTTTCCTGGCACCAGGAAAGTATTCCAGGTGGTATTCCACCGATCTTTGCTTGATGATTGTAAATAAACTGACCTTTTCTTATCCCTTCTCCTTCTACATAGATAGATAGAAGATAGATGATAGATAGATAGTTAGATAGTTAGATAGATAGATAGATAGATGATAGATAGATGATAGATAGATAGATGATAGATAGATAGATAGATAGGTAGATAGATAGATAGATTAGATAGATAGATAGAGGCAGAAGCCAGATAATGGCAGTAATGACATTTCAATCAAGTGAGTAGCACAAGCACATGTGGCCAAGGATGCAATTTCATTTTTCCATTTTTTCAACAAGCATTCTTGAGTTCTTATGGTAAAACTATCTCTATAGTAGATGCTCATAAATTGGTGGTAGGAGGAATTCAAGGTAGTAATTGGAAGTCTGTGTCTATCCATTGTGGAACATATAGCCTCATTCTGTAGGCAAAACCTGTATGTATTAAGCCTTAGAGAACACTCACCAAGAATAGAAAGTGAAAGATCAGATTAGGGTTTTTTTCCACGTGAAAAATATTCAGTGATCCTTTGTCATTATGATTTGAAGACATAGGTCATAGGAATATTCAGTGCAAAGTAGATTCAGCTCAAGATGCCTCATCTAAATGGGGAAGGCAATGGGAGGTAATCATGGAAAGGACTGACTTCTCACTGGCAGGAGAATCTGAATAAATAACTACACATAAAGGACAAGGAAGAGCATCAAGTGCCTTGCTCTGATGATCTGGCTCTACAGGAGAAATTCTGGTATGATATTTCAAGTTTTAGAACACAAAGAGTGTATTAAAATTAGTATTTTAAAATTATATTTTCACAATGATACCTTTAAGATTTTGTATATTGCTTATTTTATATACCAGCAGACAAAATATTGTTCTAAAGAATCAAATACATGTTTTAAAACTAAATGTGGCTATAAAAGGTTACCCAAATAAGTTTAAAAAACTCAGTTACCTTTTAAGTTATTATTTAATTTGAAGTGAAAGTACTTTTGGAAAGACTGAGCATCTATTTTACTATTTTTGGCACTGCTTTATTGTGTATATAGCTGATTCACTTGTGTAAGTTTTTTCCTCTCTTTGATTCTATATTCTCTGAAGACAGAAACCTCTCTAACTTACTTTTTGTCTCTACTTATATCTTATACCTTGTCAATCAATGTTGACTGAATTGAAACCTCCCCTTGAATGTTATTTTTGTCCCAGAAAATCTCATTTTGGAGTTATTTACCTTTCTTACAAAGCATAAGCCAAACCGTATTCTTAATCCATCATTGTTTTTTCATAAAGGAGAAAATATGGTTTTAATCACAAAATATTACCTACATTTCATTCTGTTTCTTTCTGCAACTGGAGCCCTCAACCACTTGAATCACCATAATAAATATATCTTATAAAGAAAATAATAAGTGCTTTTTTACTATTGTCTAGGTGACATTAGACCTTTCCACAGGTTACAGGGACTGATTTGGGATAATGGAACAAATCCTTGGGGAGAGCCATCTCAGTGTGTGGACTATGTGAATGGATTACCTTATGGATTGAAGCCTGTGATTTTCAGGCTGATGTCCAGACACCAGATGGCTTTAAAATCTTTTCATCCAGAACACTAGCAGCCTGCTTTAGTCACATTGCTCTTGCTAATATTTGTAGAGCATCTATGTGGTCCCCAGTGCATGCACTTATTATTCTATTAGGCAGACATTATTCCTTCTGAGGCTAGATCACAGGACTCCTGGGCTGTGTTGCAATCATTGACATTATTCACTATTTGTCCAGCCTTAGGCTGTAAAGTTCCTATATATGCATCTTTTAGGGAAGGACTTTTCAACATCCTGTTCATAAATGGCTTGCTACTATCTGGAATTTCAAAATTAATCAGCCTCTCTTCCTACCCAAATACGTGTTCATAATAGGCAGTCCTAGATGGTAAGAAGTCAAATATCCTGCTTCCCAAAGATTGATGTAACAACTTGTTTATGAGAGGCTAGCGCAAAAATTTCCTTGTCATTTTCAAAACTATACAGGCTAGCTTTAGACAGTAAGAAATTGGTTATGGGGGCTCTTCATTTCAAGAATTCCAAATATTCCTGAAATGTTGCATGTGTTTTTATTTTCCTCTGGACTTTTGTTTCCCCTCAATTTATATGAACCAGAATTTCCCATTTGTACAGTAGTATGCCTGGACTCTGAATGCTTCTCTTTTGAATACCAACCATATAAAGTGTACAAATAACAAAAAGAGCCTTTCTTTGCCCATTTAATCAGCTTTGATTGTGTACTTTCTGCAATGAAAATCGTTATCATACAACTTAAATTTGTCATTTTGTTACCCTCTTATGGACTAGAGTTCTGAATTTACCCAAGTTGACAAAGAAATGAAATCTTGCAGCTTTTGTCTGACATGCACACTGTTTATGATTTTAGGGATTATATTCGTTTTCAGCATTAAATTCATAGAATAAGCAAAATGTCAAACTTTGTTTACTAATTTTATACTTATCTGTTCTTTTAATATCCTGTCTTGGTTCTCTAGTTATAACATAGATGAACCTAAAGTTTGCTAGAAACATTTGCCATTAGCTTCTTCTAAAAAAAAATTAAATTTGAGGATAATCCTACCTCCAGAGCTTATTCTGTTCCTGGCCATTGACTGTGACAGTGGAAGGCTCATCTGAAAGCACTGGAGCGTCCCATCTAAAAGCATAAAACATATTACATTTCATGAAAAAGCTAATTCAGATTGTTTAATTCTGGTAATATTGCCTCTGTCACCTTCAAAATCAAAATGTTCTTTCCTGTTATTATAAGGAAAACAACCAAATTGCTAAAAAACCCATTTGAATACACAGCTGCCTTATGTTGCATACTAATTTGATTAAAAACGCTCGCGCCTCACCAGCATTTTTACATAAAGCACATTGGTGAATTTAACAAAGACTATTTTAAAAATATATCTGACATGGTGTGGATGACCACAGTCTGCAGCAATGACCACTGGCCCCCCCCGGACTGAGCGAAAATCTTTCCGGCTGTCTTGGAAGGCATGAAACAATTGTCGAGCTGTATTTGTTTGCTCAGTGCTTTGGGCACTGAGCCAACCTCATTGCAAATAACTGCATTAGTCAAGTGTATCGAAATTATTACAACACAGCGTCCATCCCAGTTATTGCTGTTGAAGCAGTTTCTGAATCTTCTTGTCACTAGAAAACATTTATTTGAAGGGGGAGCGTCACATAAATTCAGGTCCAGTTGGATTTATAGAAAAGTGGCAAGCCAACTTTCTCAAGTGGCTTTATTTGTCCTGTCTCCACAAGAAGGAGCCTTTGGAGGGTTCATTGTCGGGATCTTACCAAGTCAGAAGGCTTTCCAACCCCCGCCAGGATATTTTCCATCCTGGGTTTTTTCTGTCATTTCTGCATTTCTTTCTCGAGCTGATTTTTATCCAGCATTAATATGTATCTACATTTTAACTGACTTTCCCTTTGTTTCTAACAATGAATGTGAGGATCAAAAGATTTGGTAAGCAGGAAAAACCACACTTTTGAAGTCTATGCAACAAAATAGACTGAGATTTTAGAAATTTTATCCCATATTTCACAGGTGAGCCACAAACAAGGTCGGCAAACAGAAAAAGACATTTCAGGTCGTTCTTGATAACTATTCTGGTGAATTTATACATCAATGAACATATTGTCCAAATGCCTCATTACTCTCCAACAATAAGATATGTTATTTCAGAAGACACATTAACTCCTTAATCCACAAGGTTGCTAAGTAGATATAAAAATTTATCTGACATAAACCATCTTGACTATATAGGATTCCCAGTTAACTCCGCATTACATGTTTGGGTTTGCTTTTGATTTGGGTTTTGGTTGATTGAGTTGCCTGGTCTACTTTCCTACTCATTCCCTTTATATTATTTAGAGACTCGTTTTACTCTTATACAGCCCAGGCTACTGGGTGCCATAAGTTGTTCTTAGAATCTTATACTAATAATTTCATTACCTGTGATATGAAAATAGTATGTCAGAAATTTATCTTTCAAGCCTATTCAGAAGACTAATGAAAAAGTATTTACAAGCCATTTCAAGCTCAAGAAATTTTCTGTCATAAATTTGATGTTTAGCCTGAATTTACCATGTGACCTCCAAAATTAAACACATCTTGAAAAATGTAACAAACATGGAAAAACAAGCCTTGCTATATTTTTCTCGAAAATTACAATGAATAAAATCATTAATTTCATCCAGGTTTTATTTTATTAAAAGTTTTTTGATAAGAAGTATGAGTTAAACAAGTATAAAATGTTTATATCTTATATAATGTTTATATATTATATTTTCTTATAATATATAAATAGAATCCTACAGGAAAATAATTCTGCTGAGAATGAACAGAATTAGTCCTCTGATTCTCCTCTTACTGCCCTTTAGTAAAAAGTGTGCTGCATCTGCCTTGGCTGGACGCACAGCTGGTTGGAGCATTGTTCCATACACTAGAAGGTTGTAAGTTCAGTCCCTGGTTGGGACACATGCGGGAGGCAACTGATTAATGTTTCTCTCACATTGATGTTTCTCTCTCTCTCTCTCTCTCTCTCCCCTTTCCTCTCTCTCTAAAAATCAGTGAAGGTATCCTTGAGTAAGAATTTTTAAAAAATAAGGATGCACTGCATCTACATTTAACTTAAAAATAAGCTTGTCTCTCAGTAATACTTATAAACTCCTTACCCTGTCCAATACTCTAACACTCCCAAGAGTCTTTAAGAATAAATGCACAATTAGGAGATGGTTAAGTAACATATAATACAACTATAAAATTAAATATAAAAACATCTGACAAACTATAAATAATAAGTTAACAAATGCCATGGAAATTACCCTGATATGATATAAATTGATAAAAGTTTATATACAACAACATAAAAGTAATGTAGTAATTAGGTTAGACTTTTTGAGGTATATAATCATACACTGTTTTTAAATAATATTGAATAAAATACTTGTGCTCATATATCTTTATAATTTCTCCAATTTTCTAAATATTGTTTCACAACTTTATGTGATTTCATAAGTTAAAAACACACTAAAAAATGTTAATGTTTTTAAAATCATACTAGTAGGTTATAAAAGAAGTTAATACACTATCTTTGAAGCAGGTGATTTATCCTCTGCTAAATCTTGCATTTAATTAGTCCTCAACTTTTTTTGGTCTGCTTTATAGTAAATTACTATTAAGTTTGCAGTAAGTAATACTTAATCATTTTCTTGTCAGTTTATTAGAAATGAATGTCATTATAAATTTAAATTTTATCTCTGGTGTTTACATTATAGTGACTTAATTTGTCTGGATCTCATCGTGGTGATAGTGTAGAGATGGAGTAGGAGTCATTTCCTAAGAAGTTTAGGAATCATTGCACTATTTTTTGTTGCACTATTTTAGGACACGCCTTAGTGTTGGAGATAGAGTTTTACTGGGGATTATATAAAGGATGAGAAGATCATCTCTGAAATTATAATACATAATTTTAGGCCTCATTCTTGTTCACTACCTATTTTCTACACTTTTCTTTGACAAAAATGAAGCCATCCTTAAATCTTTATTTGATAATTCCCCTTAAAATAAAAATAGACAAAAGTAACAATTCAAAGTCAGAATACAGAACAAAAGTTCCCAGAGACTTTTTAATGTAGTGATTTGCTTTAAAGCCTCCAGAAATCTTTTGTGTCTAAAACTACCTATAAATAAAAACATAGGTATAAAACAAATAAGCTGGAAAATTGTCATTTGCATAATAAATATTTTTTATGTTACGGTTCATTTCATAATTATGAAAAAATTCAAGAATGGCCCTATTTCATAATGCAAAAAAATTTTTCTAGTACCAGCATCTCTTTTTATAGAAACTTCTAGAATATTCTACTATAACACAATGTAGTTATCACAAATTATTACTAGAAACTGAGTTAGAATGTTTGAAGCATCATCTTTTCATTTCCTAGGGCTCCCATAAGAAAATATCACAAACTGGCTTAGAAAAACCAGAATTGATTATCTTACAGTTCTGGAAAATACAAATCCAAGATTAATGTGTCAGAGCCATGCCCTCTCTGAAGGCTCTAGAGAAGGATCTGTCTCAGGCCTCTCTTCTAGCTTCCGGTATCTTGTAGATGACCATCTCCACAGTGTCTGCCCTCTTTGTGTGTCTGTCTCTGGGTTCACATTTCTTGTTTTTAAAAAGACACTGGTTATATTGAATTAGGGCCTGCACTATTGACCTAATTTTACCTTGATTGTCCCTGTTTCCAAATAGGTCACATTCTGAGGTACTGAGGATAAGGCTTCAATGTATCTTTTTAGGGGCACAGCATTCAACTGTGAATACATATGATTTGTCCTTCTTACAAACCTTAAACTTCAATGTTGATCTTTTATGTTTCGAAGGGTTAAAGTTACTTTTCAATATAAAGCAAGTTGATAGCTAATATTTAAGCAAGGCTTTTCTTGAGGACAAATCGCTTGACTTAGGGTACCCTTGAAGAATTACAGATACAGAGTACTAAAACCCATTAAGACCCAACTCATCTTTAGGTCTTTCTTATAGAGAGTTAAAGAAAGCTAAGGGTGCATCCACAGTGCTGTGTTCTTTGCTGCTTAGTCTATAAGTCTGTAGAAAGATTTCTGAACTTACAAGGGGACATGAAGATCAAGGCATTTTAGGTTGGAAGTACCTCTTTTCATTTCACAGATGAAGAAACACTTGAAGGCCCTGAGCAGTATTTGGGCCAGAAAAAAAAGAACTTGCTGGCAGATGGATTAAGCAGACAAAGTTTCATCCATAAAAAATATTTTATGCCCCCAAATATACAAAATTAGAGGTATCATTTGAGAAGCTGATAGTTTCATACTTAACATAGTTAGTAAAATGCATGCACATCACACAAATGAAACTCCCAAAATGTAGGCTACCACTTTATAACATACTGGTTAAAAGTAGGGGACACAGAAGGTATGGAAGGAAAAGAATGCACTTAGAGAAAGCAGAACCATTAATATCTGCCCTGGGACATCGTAAGCCTGAGGTTTGAATTCATTTTTTCTTTATTGTGCTGTTTGTATTTTTCCTCCTAATTCTCCTCTGATAATTTAGCAGTGAAGCAACTAAAGCAGAAAAAGTTGTGACACCTTTGCCTTTTCAGCTGATATTTTTAAGGCAACATAAAGACAGACGACAGTTAGTTGCATGTGCCATTATACACAATGCTTACAAAATAATTATATGTATTGGCTGGAATTGCCAAAAATTTCTACATACTAAAGGTGGCACAATTCTATTTCCAATGCAATGTTTTTACCGTACACATAAATGTCAGAGCTGAGTTAAAGTGAGGAATCATTTACTTTGCGAGAGTCAATCAAATATTAGTTGTAGAAGACATTTCTGTATCTCTGAATATAGTCTTATCTTTAGTAATGAAAGTTTAAATTATCTTTGAATGAATATATGAAATAGGTTTTCAGTAGCAAACAGATTGTTTCATTTCTCACTGAAGCATAGGTTGTAGTATTATCATAAATTAGTAATAGCTCAATTTTTTCTTCAATATGTTAAATGTTAAGTAGTATCATTTAGGTTCTGAAATAATTGTATACTTTTTTGTTTACAGCTGGCTTTGTTTTATAAGGGTTTTCATTTGTAATAAGTGCAGGCTGTGCTTATTCTATACTGAAACAGTAGGATATGAGAAGTTGTCTTTTTCAAGGCCATCAAAAATTAGTTCAGGCTGCCATAACGTCTATAATATGAAAATGGCTTGAAAGGGTGAGTGATGGGATTTATGTTTGAACATAGCATGCCAAATAGTAATTATACGTCCCTGGTCAAAGATATCTAGGCATAGGGAGGAAAAAAAACTTTAAGTTTTTAAACCTGGATGCAAGTTTAAAATATTAAAATATTAAAAATAAGTCATTACTTTGACAAACAGCTAGAAATCAAGCCTAATACATCCTGTTCTGGTTTCTTTTTCTGTTTTCTTATTTATTTATTTACTTATTTTGGGGGCCATCGAATTTCACCCATCTCTTCTGAAACATGCGTTTTCCTTGAGGACAGGGTTTGTCTAACCATCCCTGTTTAACCTCCCTCACAGACGATCCATAAAAACGGGCATAAGGAGATACTGCATTTGAGGAAATGACTGATGAATCAGCATTTCCACTTGTTGAGCTTGATGGATAACTATGCCTATAAACAGGGTCCAAATTCAATGCTTTTTGAGTCCTCGATTTAGATGCCTTTGAATTTTTTCTTCTTAAGCTCTGGAAGCATTCTTCTACTGTTGAATATTCTGAATCCGAAGCACAGTCTGTCGGTCAATTGTTTTTGTCCTTTCGAGGTATCCAAATATCTTCCACTTTGTCTTCACTTCCATTTTCTTTCCTGTTATCAGATATGCTTGATTTAACCAAAAAAACAGAATTTTTTTCAGTAGTTGCTTCCCCTTTGAGTGTTTCTTCGTGGGTCAAAAAATCATTCTTTATAGGCTTCTTCTTGGAAGTTTCTAGTTCCTGGAAGGGAAAGGTCTCTGCATAAGGAGAGATGGAAGATGAATTCTCCTTATTTGAATTTTGCTGTGTCACTTATTTTCCAGTTGAAGTAGCAATATCTCTTCTCTCTTGGAAACAGCTCCATGAAATTCCTTTTGTCAACCCTGGAATCTCTGGTACGGGCCGATGTCTCCTCAGAAAAAATCGAGATGGCCTTGAAACCAACTTGCTACGACTTCTCAGTGGTGACGAGGGAACACACAAATCGCTTACAACCATTTCTCCTTGAAATTTAAAGAAAGGGGATGGGGGCGACCTTTCTAATAAACCATTAGTTCCATTTCCAGAATTCGCTTCTGATATCGAACAGCCACGGAGAGAAGGCATTCCGGATCTACATGAGGAAGCTTGCTCACATTTTCTGAGATCAAATCAACGTTTTCTGCCCGTTCTTCAACTGTACAATCCACAGTCTTCTTTGTAATCAAAGGTTCTATTTTACTATTGTCACTACCAAGTAAAGAATCTTGAAAAGAATCTAGATTCAGGAGCAGTTCCTCTTCTGGAATGGGATAGTTGTGTTTAGGAAGAGACAGCTTACCATCTGACTTAAGAGACTGGCTCTTTTCCACACTAATGTCATTTTGATCACTACTTTTTATAACAACCTCCCTCTGCGTTGGGCTAGGTGTCTGAACAGTACTCAAATCTAAAAGTTCTATGCAGGTCTCCTTATTAGACGATGGAGCACGGTAAGCCTTTGAAGTCTCATCATTCTTCGTCTCATGAGTATTTGCATATGTTGGGATATCTTGCATTCTGGACAAGATTATCTGTAACTGTTTAATTATTCTCCTCTGGTTCCCCATAGGTGATATTCCAGGTTTGTGTCGCATGCTGCCTTTTGTTGTTGCACAGCCCTTCATGATTCAAACCAAACTCTCAGAAGTGGGAGAGATACTGCTCCAAACTATTGCTCATTAGGAAATCTTTGATATCAGCATTTACTTCACTGAGGACAGGATGGCGGCTTCATTACTAAGCTGATTTACAAAAAGCAGTACAATGAGATAGACACGCAGGAGGGCGAGCTTCAGTGTCTCAAAATGCTATTTTCTCCATAGCGAATGCTTCACGTGCCTAAGCCTTTGGCCCTCGTTTTCCCAGGCTGCTTCTTGGTAAAGTTGCAATACGTGAGACCAGGAATCTGTCTACTTAGGAAGCCTTCTGGTTTCTTTTTAATATATACACATTCACTTCACATTTGTTAAAACTAACATCATCTACCATTCAACTACATATTATATTAAAAGCCTTTTATTTGGAAACCTGGTGACCGCCGGGCTACACCTGTGAGCTGTTGCCCTGTTAGTGGCTGCATTTTCATTACAGGAAATGTGAAGCCGGAGCTATTTTAACCATATAGATAGAATTACTTTGTCAAGACACCTAAAAATTCATACAGATAAAGGCCAGACCAGATCAGATTAAACTTTTAACACATAGTTTCCTGTGTTAGGTTCTAAGTTTCTTATGTGAAGAGATAAAATTGAATGTATTATTTGTTCCTTTAAGCACTCTGCACAGGACTTGGCAAAGTAAATATTTAATAACTCTTTAAATTGTTAGTTAGCAAATATTTAATAAGAAACTGATGCACACTCGGCACTATGGTCAATATTGGAGATTCACTATGAATACCCAAGATAAAATGTAGGCCTAGATCTTGTTACATTTTATTTATCATTTGCTGAGACATTATCAAGAGTAGATCATTTATTAAGTGCTGTAAGCATCAGTCCTACACAAGTTTTATAAATACATGTCTCTATCCTCATAGTGTTACTATATAGAAGTGTTAGAAGTGTTATTATTGTCATTTTATAGGTGAGGAAATTTAGACTTAGAAAGTTTAACTTATTCCCTTCTAAGTCAAGTAATTTATTTTCTTAAGTTATGTGTGTGTATATATATATATATATATATACACGTGTGTGTATGTGTGTGTATGTATATGTATATATGTGTGTGTGTGTATGTATATGTATATATATATGTGTGTGTGTATATATATATATATATAGTTAAAAGCAGGTCAACCTAGAAAACTCTGCATACTAATTCCAAAGTCCTAACTGTCATTCTGAACATCTTTAAATATAATTTTGTTTTACCTTATTCTCATATATTATATAATACCGTATGATTTCAATAGTTACATGTTTTATTAGACTGAAATAATATAATGATGAGAAATTAAGAGACAAAAGGTGCTGACAGTGACTCAAATATGCAATCTGCTTAGCTTTAGCTTTGGCTTTAGTGTTTAACTATAATTTCTTTTTTATTCTGACTCCAGAGGTTTGTTTGCTCCTCAGAATTTTTTCCTGGGTATTGGGTGAAAAAGTATACTGGACAATATGACAACTTTGGAATTATACCCTGGCAATTCAATTTATATGAAATTATGATTTAAAGAAAAACCTAATTAGCACCCAAACCTGGGGACTCGAGATTATTCTAAGGTTTTCTATTTTCACAGCCTTTAAAATTTTATATCTCAATGTTATGCTCACTGCATAAAGAGGTTTCTAAGTCCGCCTTATTTTTCGATGCTTTTGAAAAGAATAGTGGTTTTGGGATTATATGGAATTTAAAAGCCTGGTTGAATTCCTCTGTCAAAATATCAACAAGGTGGCTCTTCATTTTGCTTGATGAACTTTGAACAACTTTCTAATTTTTATATGAATATGTGTATTTTTAAATTTTCTGTCTCTACTGGGCTCTGTTTTGGTAAATTATAGTTTCTAAAAACATTACTTGGCCTTCTGCTACTATTCATTTCAACAATTTAAATAATATGCTTTACTTGTACCTTGTACCAATGAATATTACTGAGATTATTATACTTTTTCCTTTCTTTCTTCTTTGAACTCTATGTTTAAAATTGTGTCATTTCAAGACTTCAGTGTCCATAGTATTTTATAACATTCTTTCCTTCCTATTATCACTTCATTGTAGTCTTAGATCTACAATTACTACCTTTATTTAATGCTGGCTACTTTACCACAATTTCCCAAATCAACTTGTAGGTGGAAGAATCCTGTCCTCTGGCATTTTCCCCAGGGAGGGCTCACTGTGTGCTATTCCTGAGTTCTTGCACATATAGATTTGATACCAGCAGGACATATTTTCTTCTGTTCAAGACATTTTTAAATCGCTCTGTTGTTGTCTTGCTTTCCATATTGTTATTGAGAAGCTTACTGATTTTTCTTTCTTTTCTAAATGACTTGGGTTTTTTCCCATTTATTTACTTTATCTATAAAGTGTATTAGTTTACTAACATATCTAGATATGTTACTAACATAACGTCTCTAGAAGGTGACCAATCCAAGGCTACTCTTCCAGTATACACAGTGTGCCCTCTCCATGTGTAGAGTCTGGTCTTGCCTTTCAAAGAAACACTCTTGAGTCATTGTCATACGGTTTAGCTCTGTTCAGTTGATATATATTTTTATCTTCAGAGACTTCAATTATGTAAGGTCATTGTCTTTAGCCATTGTCTTCTATTCTTTCACCAAGGGATGCATCTGCTTTTCACAGTGCTCTCTCTCAAACTGAAATAGTGCCTTTCCAAAACTGCTGTGTAGGTTCCACATATTTAGTAGCGAGTATTTGAATCATCATGTATTGAATCTTCTGCGGATATTTTTATTCAAAAGGGGTCCTCTCCTCTGAGGGTAAACCCTTGGTGATGCCGACTATGTTAGGCCGCCACCCAGAGCCTGTTCCGCTCTTCCCTACAGTCACTGCACGATGCTTCGTTCCAGTGTGTGCTCCAGAGCTGGCTCTGCTGGGCGTTGGAAGTGCATTTCCTTGCTTTCATGTAAATTGGGGTTTTTAGTCTCTCTGTAGGCATGAATCAAATATGATTTGTTAGCTCACTTTTTGATGTTTGGACATGTGAAGAGACTGAAATTAAAGTGGTCTACTTGTCCTTATCTCTTTCTTTCATTCTCATTCTATTACACCAGTGATAAATGTCTAAACCTTTCTTATTTCGTCCTTCATATTTCTTCATATCACTTCTCAAACCATTAATTGTTTGAATATTTTATATTATATTTCTAGAAGTTCTGTTTATTTTGTTATTTCTCTTTGTTTATTCTTAATATTCTCTTTTATCTGGTCATCTTTGTGATTGTGAACTTTACTTTTTAACACTTTGTATATAACTTGGATGTTTTTGTATATTATAGTTTGAAAAGCTGAGTTTTTGACATTCCAAATATGTTTCTTGTTGCTTTGTTTGACTTGTCCCCTTGTTTGTTTTATAATTGATTATGAGGTCATTGTTTAAATTTTACTATATATTGATTTGTTATATTTTGAGAATTAATCAAGTATTCCTCCAATATGATATGCAGCTTGCTCCTTCAGGCAGAAGTATGTGGGAGTCCAAGTGTCCCCTTCTCTACCTTTAATTTGGCTTAAAATCCCATTTTCAGACACCAATGATGCTAACAGTATCTCTTCTTAGATAACTTCACCCTTCTTCTCAGCTAATGATTCAGGTTTTGAACAAACCCCAGTTTCTTGTTGCTCTGATCCCTGCTCTGATTTTTTTTAAGGCAGTATGAGAGGTTCTTGGAAGCCATCACTACCTCCCAGGAGACAAGAATGTTCCAAAGAATGTACCATTCTAGGTTTCAGTTATTCCATGGCAGGAGGTCTCTTGGAATACCTTATCAGGCAATGAGTCAGAAGTGGAAATCCAATTCTGTTTTCTTTTTAATTTAATAATGCAAGTATACCTAATTTATTGATATATTAATGAGAAAGAAAAAATTAGTAAGTGAAATAAAGACCAATATTTCAAACATATAAGAGAAAATTAAAGATATGTAATTATACATCTTCAACTTTTATGACATAACCTCCACTTTGTAGTCTAACTCCAAACTTTCCTGATGCATGTACACAGCTTTGGGACATGACATTTCTTGCCCAGTTTTACAATGTTATCCTTACTTCTGTCTTATTTGACAGACTCTGATTAATATAACCATGGTGAATCTCTAGCATTTTAGATCTTGTCATGAAAATAAAACTTTTAGTAATAAAGTATCCATAATTGTTTGCTTTGACAAAATGATTTACTTTTCCTTTGCTAGCTGTAGGGACCTAGAACGATCATGCTTTTCTTCGAAAATTAGAGAGAGGTTTTCTGGTCAATTCTAATTTCTGCATAGTTTGCAATAAAAGTACAGTGCCACTGGCTCCTCACTGAACAGAGAAATTAAAAATATTCAAATTATTAAGTAGATAGCACAGACTCCTGTTTTACTTAAAGATCACATTTCACTGTTTCTATTATGTGGCAACAATGCTTCCTCCTCTAGCTTCCATACCTAGATTACTTCAAATAATTGTTCTGCATCTTTAAAAATGTATAAAACATCATTTTACTAATAATTCATGGTTTAATGAAGAGACTAGTCTAGTTTTCTTGTTGAAAATCCAACATACATTCTTACTAAACAGGCTTAAAATATAGCTTCATTATTGGTCTCTAACATGGTTCCATGAAGAAGTGAAGAGAGCTGAAGATTGGTTTAAATATTTAAACATTTCCATAACCTTCCTGAGGAAGAAGAAGGCATGCGCATCCCAGGACTGGATCATTGAGAGTAAGTTCAGAATTCTCCACTGTCAGGATGGCAAGAAAAACATTTTTAAAGGAAGAAGTACTTATAAGTCAAATATGGTAGAAAAATAAACCCTTTCAATTCTGTGACTCTGTTCTAATGAATGGACAAGGAACTAATAATGCCAGTTGATTGGAAATTTTCTCAAGAACAGAAGTATTTCAAAATATGATTCTGGAGTTTTTGTGAGGAAATTTACTTGAAAAAATTGGTTTTCAAAATACACCAATACACCATCTGCTTTCTCAAGAGTCTCAACTAAAGGAACTTAGGAATTCAAATAACCAGTATGATATTTGAGCCTACTGCTTGTAGTCTCATCCAAAAGCCCACGCATTCTATTAACGCCTTGGTGCTTTTCTTAAATAAAATAATTTTGCAAAAGATTATTTTAATTAGGCACCTGCACTACACTTCAATCACTATCTCACAGGGCTTTTCTCCAGTGGTCGCTGTTCTTATGTGTGGGATGTTCTCTTAGTCCGTTCAGGACCATACCACAGACTGAGCAGCTTATACACAATGGAAATGTATTTCTCAATACACAAAATACCACAGACTGAGTAGCTTATACATAATAGAAATGTATTTCTCTCAGCTCTAGAGGCTGGGAAGCCCAAGACCATGGTGCCAGCATGGTCGTGTTCTGGTGAGAGCCCTCTTCCTGGTTCATAGCAAATTCCTTTTCACTGTGTCCTCACGTGATTGAAATGGGTGAGGGAGCTCTGTGGGTCCCTTCTATAAGAACACTAATCCCACTCATGAGCTCCTAACCTCATGACCTAAGTACCACCCAAGACACCACCTCCTAATAGTATCATTTTGGGGGCTATGATTTTAAAGTATGAATTTTAGGGGAGCACAAACATTCACACCATAGCAGATGCTATTCATTATTCCACGGGCATCTTCTTGGTTCCCAGAGAACTATTCTCTCCTAAATCTTCCCTGACTGCTGTATTGCATTACTCTCAGTCTCCTACACAGACTCTTCTTCCACTCAAACATGAACACTGGTGATTTCATTTGCTCTACCAACTCTGTTGTTTCTAGCTGTTCATATCCACTTTCATGGTATCGTATTCATAGGTAATGACTCTCAGATCCTTATCCCCACCAGGTTTCTTTCCTGAGCTTCAGACTTTTATATCTCTTGACCAATGAACATCAAATGGAAATGTTACAGGCACCTGAAACAGAAAATTTATGACTCTGAATTTTCCTCTTAACTTCTGTTGTTTCTCAGGTTTCTTATTTTTTCCTTGTATTAGGTGATGCCATCACTGACCCAGTTATCACTATGGAGAGCCAGTTGTCTTCATTGACTCTTTGCTGTCTCACGGTCCCATGCACAATTTTAAGTCTTTATAATTTACATGCTGAACAGATTTTGAATCTATTGTCTTTCTTCACTGTCACTATTATCATTGTTCTAGTTTATACATTTATCGTTTTTCCCTGGGGTTACCCCTATAGCTTCCTATTTTACCTGTGTCTAGAATGAACATTTTCAAAACCTCCCCCGTCACAGCTGTCTAAAGCCCTTCAGTGATCCTGCAAATCCGCATTCTCAGTAATCTGACCTGTGCCAGACTCCCATTTTTATCGCGAACTGTTGTCATCTATCCTTGTGCTTTATATTCTAGCACTACTAAGTTGTGTAGCATGTCACTACACACTTTACAGAGCATGGCCGCTCTGGGCCTTTGCTCATGCCACCCCCTTTCTAGAATGCCCCCACCCAGGCCGATTTCTGTAGTCTGAATTATTTTTTGAGTCTCAGTGAAAATATCATCTCCTCCATAAAGATTTCTCTGGTTCTTTTCTCTCTCTGACATACAGTCTCACTATGTCTAGTGCTTTTACAACCATGTGTTATGGAACTACTGATTTTCTTGATGATAGTACATGTCTCGTTCACTTTTTATGCCTTGTGCCTAGAAAAGGTCTAGCAAAACTTGACAAGTAATAAATAGTTGAATAAATTAATTAATGAAAGAATGAATAAGTTTCAAAATAAGGCATAACTGGAGTTACAAGTATTTGTCTTTTTTATATTTTCTTTATATATAACTTTACTGAGCTATATATTTAATAAATGTCAATTACATAGAAAGTATGAAAACATGACAAATCCCATGGGCATCCTTTTAAGTTGCAGATGAGTTTAAGTCTGTCTCTACTACATTTGACGTTTTTGTGCCTGTTCCTAATTGGAATGAAGTTCAGTGACTTGGGAAATAAATATAAAGTGCCACATAACTATTCAAGAAATAGATCTGTAGGGCATGTAAATCCCCAATGCTACTACAATTCCTTGCAAACAAAATGAACTTAGTGAATCTCTGAAAATTTTATTTCTAGCCAACCTTAAAAAAACATAGAATATATATTTTTCCTATTTTTAAAACCCTTGCCTTATTTTTTTCCACCAGATTGTCGTATAAGCTAAATCTTGAACTTCAGTCTTTCTTTCTTCTTACTCTCCCTTCACTTTGGCCAAGCTTTTAAACTTATCCTCTGGGCTTCATGTCTGCCTACATGCTTAAGCTCAGCCTGTTCGTACCGACTCAGAGGATTTTCGCTTCCAAACTTTGTCATCAAGCCAGAGGTCAAAAACTACTTCCTCTGACATTATAAACATTCTTCCCTGCTCCTTAGGAGAACTGAGCTTTCTTTTCCAAAATTCACAGGAGTTTGATTCATACCTGTCTTAGGAGTTCTACCTCATTTTTACTGGTGCGTTCCCACACAGCTGACCTTAACTAAGCACATATTATGTTCCATATCCTCTTGAAAGGAGAAGCCGGTTCCTTGGGTTTTAGCAGTAATAATATATTATTCATTTTATATTCACATATTCAAACTGTGCTTTATATCAGAGGTATTATTCAAATAACATGTTGAATGAGTAAAAATATAATGGACAGATGGTTAAATAATAATTACATAATTATTGATTAAGTAAAATATTTCATAGTGTGTACGTTGTGGTAGACTATACTTTTTGAGAATGAACCACTTTGTTCATTTTATTTAGGTTGTAAAATCTTTTTGTGTGGATTTGTACAATGTACTTATAGTGTTTCCTTATCATTCTTTTGATGTCAACAGGGTCTGTAAAGGTATTCAGTTTTGCTTCTGATGTTAGTAATTTTTTTTCTCTGTCAGTCTTACTAAATGTTTGCTAATTTTCCTGAGATTTTCAGATAACTACCTCTTTATTTCGCTCATTTTCTTTACTGTTTTTCTGTGTTCAATATCTTTGATTTCTGGAACTTTTTTCTCCTTCCATTTACTTTCCATTTATTTAGCTCTTATTTTTCCAGTTTTTTGAGTAGGCAACAGAGCTAAGATTATTATTTGAGAGCTTTTGTTTGTTTTAATGTGTGCATAGTGCTATTAATTTCCCTCTCGGCACTACATTATCTGTACCCCACACATTTGATACATTGCATCCTTATTCTCATTCAGAAAATTAAATTTCCTTGGTAGTTCCTCTTTGACCTATGAATTATTTCTAAATGTATTGTTTATTTTCCAAGTGTTAACAGATTTTTCTGTTATGGAATTCTAATTTGATTTCATTGTGGTTGAAAAACATATTTGGTTAAAAACACACACACACAAAACAAAACTATGTTCTGCTATTGTTAGGTGGAATATTCTATAAGTGTCAATTAAATCCTATTGGTTGGTGATGCTGTTGAGTTTTCTGTCCTTACTGAGCTTTTGTATAGTCGTGGTATAAATTATTGAGAGAAGTGTTGAAATCTCTAACCATAATTGTGTATTTTTCTAGTTCTTCTTTTTATATGCTTTTTTCTTCACTTATGGTGAGGGCACAAGTAGGTTTATAGTTGTTCTATTGGAAAATAATACAATAATTAATAATACAAGAGTAAACTCTATGTTTCACATTCTCACAACTGTAAACCTACTTTTGCCCACCCCTGTATTTCACAACTCCGTTTTTTGGCCCAGGTATATTTAGGTAGATTACTTCTTTTAACACTATATGATATTTCTCTATATTTCTGATTATTTTCTTTGCAATGAAACCTGTATTATTTGATATTAATATAGTTACTCATGCCTTACTTTGATTCATGTTTTCATGTTATGTTATTTTCCCATCCTTTTACTTTCAACCTGCCTAAATTGTTATATTTGGAATGAGTAACTTATAGACAACATATACTTAAGTCATGTTTTTTTTTTTAATTTACTCTATCTCCATATTCTAAATGATGTATTTAGACCATTTGCATTTAATGTAGTTGTTGATAAGTTAGTACTTAGGTCTGCATGTTATTTTGTTTTCTATTTGTTCTTTCTATTTTTCATTTCTCTGTTTCCCCTTTGCTGCCTTTTTGTAGATAGATTACTTGAACATATTTTTGAATTCCATTTTGACTTACCTGTAATGTCTGTCTTTTAGAGACTCTCTCAATGTAGCATTAGCAGTGGTTGCTAAGGTCATCCTCCTCTTCCTGGTACAGCAAAGGAGACAGACATCTTTTCAAATGAAAAGTTCTCTTACAATGTAAATATATCTTTACAAAGGGGAATTTTGACTTGGTTTTCAAAGCTTCTCCCCTGTCTGCCGTTTCTTAAAGCTAACCAGTCTAAAATAATCCTTACACCAAATAGACATAGTTTGGGTTACTTTCAAGAAGCTTGGATTTAAAAGAATTGAAAGTCAGAGGATGAGACCTTTGTCATCATAGACCAATTGGCAAAGAAGGAATTTTTGTTACTTTTTTTTAACATAGACACAATCTTAAAATGTGTGTGTGTGTGTGTGTGTGTGTGTGTGTGTGTGTGTGTGAAACTGAAAGAGCCAATAGCAATGAGAATGAAATATATGAGAGAAATAAAATTAATAGGAAAGAGATTCAGAACACGGGTGAAAGAAGCAATTTTGCCTTTTAAGAACTGCCTGCTGTACAGAAGGCCCATCTGCAAGAAGATACATCAGATCAAAATGTTTTACATTGGTGTTCTACCAATATCACTGTCTTTTTCCTTTTGTCATGTCCGGGTAAGACTTGTATCTATTTTCGTGTCACTTCAATTAGTGAGCTTATGAATTCAGTGCATTTAATATTAGTTGCTGTTTCTGAGCCTCCAGGTGGCAGTGCCTTTTGGGACACCAGCAGTCTTGGAATCCTGCGTGAGAAACCATAAAACCATCCTTACACTGCTTGCTTTGCAGCAGGGCCTCACAAGCATGCATGTTCAGCTCTCGTTTCTGCATGTGCCATGCACAGTATCTTGAGTTCACTTGACACTAAGACACATGCACACTAAGGTTTCATATATATAGTCAATTCATACAACCTAAAATACACGTAAGTGAATTTAACTTAGGGTAGTTTTAATTAGGGAATAAGAAAAATGGTAGGTTGTTGTAGAGTACCGTGTAGGCAGGGAGGAGTAGACTACTAGAGTGCTATAATGGTGGAAAAACTCAGTCTGTGATTTCAATGTTAAACATGCCCTGATTTATAAAACTGAAAACCCTCCCAACAGTTAAGGTTCCAATGTAATCATCAATTGCTTAAAAAGAAAATACATATATTTACATACATTCACAGTTGCTTTAGGCTTTAAAAACAAAAGAAAAATTGGACTATGGGTGTTACAAATATAAACTTTGTACTTTAAGGGAATCAGTTATTCTTAGTGGACTAAGAAAAGTGATGTATGAATCTCAATAAGTTTTATACTATGGCTGAATTATTTTTATAGAATCCTTTATTATCTAAGAAACATGTAAGCACTACTATATAGGTTTATTTTTAAGACTATATTGAAGGAAAGTCTAAATTCAGGATCAATTTCAAAGAACTCACACATAATCTTATTCAAATTCATAAAAGCTTTAATAGCAGTAACTTACCAACACGGGCAAAGCAACTGCTCCCGGCAGTGGTGGGCCAGAAAGAATCCACACTGTTCCCAGGACAGGGGCTCTTTTATTGGGGGTTAATAGTAAAACCATATGGTGGGTGGTCATGTAGACCAGGAGAAAAAACAATGCATTCCTAAGTTAACAGATAACATCAGTCAGTTATCACACTCTATACATTCATTAACTTCCTTCCTGGGGGCAAGATGTTTATCTTGGGGCACCATTCAGAGTTTGTGGGTAGTCGACCAAGCCTGAGGCTACAGAAAGTTGAGCAGAGTCTAACATTTCCCAGGCCTCTTTGCTGTTGGAGCCATATTGCATCTGAAGTGAGTTCCCCTACAGGCTATAATTTTTTAGTGGGGTATAATGGAGACTGGTTGGTTGGAACACATTAAGAGTGTCATCTCTCAGTGAAGAGGATGAAGAAATGCATGATTATCCAGGTCTTCAGGTCCCTGGATACTGGGTCCTAGTATTCAGATGTATATTGGACTAATGTTAAGCCCAAACTTACTTGATTACAGAGTACTTATGAGTTTTGATGTTAAACAGAGGAGTTAAAATCATGTCTCTTGATTTATATGCTTTACAACATTGGGAAAATTAAATCAGCCTCCAGTGTCAGTTTTCTTTACTGTAAATTGAGGGGCGTGTGGGGGGATAAAATTTAATGTAATTGTTGAGATAATTAAATTAAATAATATAAATAAGGCATCATTCACAATGCCTGATACAATGTCAGTGCTCAGTAAATGTTTTTTTTCTTTTCTTTTGTTTATTAATCAGTAATGGGAAATATACTCTATGTAAAAGTTGAGAAACAATATACTTTCCTAGCGTCATGTTCCCAGGTTGGTTGTCTGCCAGCTATAGGTTATCTGGAAGCTAAATTAATGATCACAGATGTCTCAGACAACCTAGGATAAAAAAAGAGACATATGTTCTTCAGCTGGGTTTTCCCTGTGGCAGCCTTCGAAATATTTGTATAAAAGGAATATTTTTTATTTGATCTACTTGCTACATAGTCTCTTCAGAGAATAAGACTATATTGTCTTAACTTCATGCACACACCAACCTTTTGATGATATTTGGCTTTCAACTTTCATGCATTCATTTACTCATGCCTTCATCTGTTTACTCATGAACTCAAAAATATTTACTAAATACCTATTTCCAGCACTGTGAAAGCAAGACGGACTGCTTCTGCCCTCAGCATAAAGATGAGTACAAGAAAGCAGATAATTATTAAACAGATAACAACATAGGATTATAACTTTCTATCACAACAGTTCCTCAGGGAATTCTCTGGAGGAGCCATACATAAGCAAGCTATTTTATTGGCATAACATTATCTCACAAAATCAGAAATGCGGCATTACACTAGCTCTACTTATTGCAAACATGAACTGTTTAAAATAGTTTTATTGAGATATAATTTACATATAAAATTCACCCTTTCTTAAGTATTCAATTCAGTGATTTTTATATATGTTCGGGGATGTGTAACCATCACCACTATCTAATTTTGAACATTTAAACACTCCAAAGAGAAACCCATACCCCATCAGCAGTGATACTACGTTCCCTCCTCTGTTCAGGCCTACAAGAACTAATCTATTTTGTGTATCTGTGAAGTTGTCTATTCAGCACATTTTATATAAATGTAGTCATAGAGCATGTGGCCTTTTATCACTGACTTCTTTCACTAAGCATGTTTTATCTGTAACTCATTCTTTTGGTGGCTGAGTAATAGTTCATGACACGGATATAGCACATTTTGTTTATTCATTCATCACTTGATTGGCATTTTGGTTGTTTCCACTTTGGAATGTCAATAATACTCCTGCTCCGACCATTCACGTACAAGCTTATGGAACATTCATGTACAGGTTTATGTGTGAACATGTGTTTACTTTTGGGGGGTATATACATAGTAGTGAAATCACAGTTGACATGGTAGCTATATGTTTAGCATTTTGAGGAGGTGTCAGGATGTTTTCCTAAATGGCTGTATCATCTTACAGTGCAACAGCCGCGTATGAGAGTCCTGATTTCTCCGTACCCACACTGACGCTTTTATTTTCTGTTGTTATCGTTCAGCCATCTCGGTGAATATAAGGGGGTATCCCATTTTGATTTTGATTTCCCAGACGACTAAGGAGGCTTAGCATTATTTCATGTGTTTGTCATCAATATGTCTTTGATGAAATATGTCTAGTCAAATCTTTCAACCATTTTTTAATTGGGTTATTTGCCTTTTTGTGGACTTGTATGAGTTCCTCATGTATTCTAGATACTGTCAGGATCTTATCTAAGATAGTCTTGACTAATCTAAAATCATGAAGATTTTCTTCTGGGAGTTTTATAGTTTTAAACCTTAAGTTTGATATCACCCATTTTTATTTCATTTTCTTTGCATGGTATAAGATAGGGTGTCAACTTTTTTCTTTTTCATGTGGATGGCCTGTTGTCCCAGCACCATTTGTAGAGAAAATTATTCTGTCCTTCACTGAATTATCCTGGCACTTTTCTCAAAAGTCAACTGACAATAAATGTAAAGGTTTCTTTCCAGATCCTCAGTTCTATAAGTCCCCCAACACTTTTCTTCTTTTGCAAGATTGTTTTTACTCTTCTGGGTGCTTGGCATTTTTCACATGAATTTTATGAACTGTTTGTCAATTTTTCAAAAAAAATGTAGTTTGACTTTTTAATAGGAATTTTGTTGAATCTGTAAGTCAAATTGAGGAGCATTGCCATCTTAACAACATTAAGTCTTCTGATTCATGAACATGTGATTTTTTCAATTATTAAGTATTTTTTAATTACTTTCAACAATGTTTGTCATTTTCAGATTACAAGATTTGCACTTCTTTTGTTAAAACTATTTCAAATTATTTTCTTTTTGATACAATTTTAATGCAATTGTTTTCTTAATTTTATTTTTGGACTTTTCATTCCTAGTGTATAGAAACACAATTGACTTTTATTATTTATATTGTGTTTTTCAATATAAGGAAGTTTATTAGAACCTTTATTTATTGGTTCGATCAGTTATTTTATGGATTCTTTAGAATTTTTTCTATACGTCATCTCTCCTCCGTGAACACAGATAGTTTAATTTCTTTTTTTCTAAACTGAAAACCTTTATTTATTTCCAGGTCTAATTTCTTCATACAGAACTGCTAGTACAATGTTCACTAGAAGCGAGGACATTCTTGTCTTCTTCCTGACCATGGGGAAATGTTGTCTTTTACCACTAAGTATATTAGCTCTGGGGACTTTTGTGGGTGGCTCTTCTCAAACTGAGTTTACCTTCTACCCCTCTTTTGTTGCATTTTATTTTCATTAAAGATGTTGGTTTTTGTCAAACACTTTTTCTGCATCTGTCATTTTGCTATAATTTTTCTGAGTGTTTTATGTCTTTTTGTTCTTCTGTTCTACTTTCTGATCCCCCATTCTGCCTTCTTCTTTGTTAAGTAGATCTAATCTGTGTGCTATTTTAATTCCCTTAACATTTCTTATATGTTTTTGAGATATTTTTGTCAGTAGCTACCTGGAGATTACAGCTAATATCTTATTATAATATAATCTGGATTAATACTAATTTTATTTCTATATTGTACAAAAACTGGTCCAATAAACTCTGTTCCACCTTCCTCCTTTGTGCTGTTACTGTCCTACAAATAACATTTCTCTACATTATAAGCCCATCAACCCTATTTAATAATTTTTATGCAATTGTTTTTTTAATCTATGAGAATAAAAATATTACGAACAAAAATAAAATTCATGGCCATTTATATTTACCTATGTAGTTACCTTTACTGTACTCTTTATTTCTTCATTTAAATTTGAGTTATTGTACAGTGTGCTCTCATTTCATTGTGAAAGATACTCTGTAGAGCAAGTCTGCTGGAAAAATAAAATAAAAAATAAGAACAAAGAAAACAAATAAAAAAATTCTCAGTTTTTGTTCATCTGAGAATGTCTTAACTTCTTCATTTTTAAAGGATAATTTTACCGATATAGAATTCTTGGTTAACAGCCTTCTTCCAGCACTTTGGATATACCATCATCTGTCCTCTGTGGTTCATGATGATAAGTCACCTGTTAATGGTTTTGAGGATCCTTTGTATATGATGAATCATTTTTCTCACTTTTAAAAAATTTCTCTCTTGCCTTTCAATAGTTTAACTTGAAGTATGTAGGATGTGGATATCTGAGTTTATCTTGCTTGGAGTTTGCCAAGCTTCTTGGATACACAGATTATTTTCCTCCAGACTTTGAAATTGTTGCCCATTATTTCTTCAAATACTATTTCTCCCCATTTCTAACCCGCCCCTGATTCTGTGACTCCTATTACACACATGTTGATATGCTTTGTGGTTTCCCACAGGTCTCTGAGGCTTGGGTCATTTTTCTTCATTCTTTTTCTTTCTGTTATTTAGGCTGAATAATCACAATTGACCTATCTTAAGATTACTTGATTCTTTCTTCTGCCACTTTAAATCTGTAGTTGAGTCTCTCTAATGAATTTTTCATTTCCATCATTGTACTTTTTGACTCCAGAATTTCTATGTGGTTCTTTTTTATAACTTCTCTGTATCTACCATCATCTTATACATTACCTAAATTTTTTAAGTATGGTTTCTTTTAGTTCTTTGAACATACTTATAATAGTTCATTTAATTTTTCCTAAGATAACCAACATATGCACTTTCTTTGAATGTTTTCCTGTTGACTGCTTGTTATTTCCTATGAGTCCTACTTTCCTATTTCATTCCCTATCTTATATTTTCTGTTGAGAACTGGACATTTTCATGATATAATGGGTCAACTCTGGGAGTCAAATTCCTGTCCCCCAGAGTTTGTCGTTGTTGCTATGTGTTGTTACTGCTGCTGCTGTTTGTGTTTTATGATTTTCCTGGGCTAATCCTGCAGCGTCTGTATTCTTCGTCATGTGCAGCCACTGAGGCCTCAGCTCAGCCAGTGGTTCTCTAATGAGTTGACAGAGAGCTCTTTAAATGCCTGAACCAATGAAACGGTAATTGCCAGGGGACTCTGTGTGCAGGGCAGGGTGGCAGGGATGATTCAACGATCTGGCAGTTTGCATCTCTCCTTTGCCTCCACTTCCTGCTTTTGCAGCCTCCAGAGAAGACAGAGTTGAGAGACTGGAGCCTCATCGTGTGTCTTGGGCATGTGCACAGCCCTGCGCATTGGGGTGGTCTTCTAGATTCCCAGCACTATATCAGAAATTTTCTAAGACCCTCCAAAGATATCTCATTTTCCACTTTTCTCCTCTAAGTTTTTTTGGTCAGCTTTTTGCTGGCCCCATCACTTCTGGCAACTTAGATGTTAAACAACCACTCCTGATTGTTTTACTCAACTGTCCTGAGTAAGATATGAACCCTGTCAAATCAAGACAAGCCCTAAGGATGGGAAGTTTTCAGAGAGTTTCCAGACAGGTCGAATAGTGACAAATCTCTAGGAATGAGACTTTTGAAGGAGCTTCAAACCCATTCTGTGGCCTTCAGTGCTTGATAATTGATTCTCACAACTCCTGTAGTTTCAGGATTGTTGATTTTTCTGTGTTTGTGAGGAGCTGCACATAGGAGAATGGGAATAGGGTAAGTTGAAATGCCACAAAGCTTGATGTTCTTACATAAATTTAGACATTTTCCTTGAATGGATGGTCCTTAGATTATTGCAAAATTTGCTTAATTTTCAGAGTTCTGTGAAAGCTGCTTTTTGGAAAATTTTACTTTCACTGAGGAGTATATTTGCAGCGGTCTGTACTCCACCATCCCAGAACTACTTCTCCACAAACTGATTTTTAAAAATGAGTTGTGCTCTCTTATAAAATGTGACCTTGATATAGATAAGCATGTATTACTAGGAGTGGTTATATCATTGGCAAGATCTTTGCAGGCATGTGAATAGCCTTTCCTGGATTTTCTTGGGGAAGTGCAGTATTGACACATTAAGTGAATAGCTTGTCTTTCAACTGTTTCTGCACCTCTGTAGTGTGGTTGTCTCTTTCAGAGCTAACACTCTATTTGCACACTGATGGAGGATCAAGTGATGTCATTTTTTCTGTTACAACAAGCAGAGATTCATCTTTTAAGTTACACACTTATCATAATGTAAAATGTAGTGTAAAAACCAACCATATCCCTTTACTCTAAGATTATATGTGCCAATATAGCCATTTTATTATAAAACATAACGTATATAAAAATGAAATAATGTCATGTGATCCAGCCACTTTGAGAGCACCAAGCTTAAGATGAATATAAAAGTAGAAGTCATTGAATTATTATTTTGCTTTCACCTTCTTTACCAGAGAGATTAGTCATAACCTTGGAAAAGGGTAAAATAAATAGTAATTAAAGAGTCGAAACCCATGACAAAAACTGATGTAGCCAGGCCCAGGGAAGCGTTCCTGAATCCTGAAAAAAAAAAACAAGGAACCAATGTCAATTACTAATGAAAAACTACAGAGTGGGTGGAAGAAATGCCAGAAAAATGAAATTGGAAAATTAGACTCATTTTTCAAAAGGAGGAGAAACTAAAACTAAGTGAAAATCAAACTAAATCTCAGGGAACAATTCTAGATTCACTTACTTAAATTGCAGGTAAAATTTACTTTATTACTTGGAGACTACACTGATTTTTACAAAATAAAGTATCTTATGGTATCATTGTGGGCAAGATAGTTGTTTAACACTAACCAAAGCAATGTGTGCTTTAATGTCATCCTTGACTGGCACTGGGCTGCTGCTGAACCCTGTCATTTTTGTCTTCCACTTGCCGAAGGTATACTTATAGTTTGCAATATTATGAGTAAAATAGTACTATATCAAATGACAGAAATTGAATGAAGATTATCTTCATTGTAGAGGAAAACCAAGAAGATGAAATTTAAATAAAGACAATATAAATCTCCTACATTCTAGTTGCAGTGTTAAACTACGTAAAATCAGAAAATGGACCCTTTCTTTTTTTTTTATTGTTAATAGCAAAAAACAAAACAATTTTGAGGGAACATCAGAGAATGAAACACTCTATGGAACAGAATCGCAGACTTTCTGATTTTTGAGTTCTCTTCCAGTGCTAAGATTTGGAGATTATATATATGAAATTTTTATCTAAAGAAAATTCGGAATATTTTAATATTTGACAGGAATTACATAGGTATAAAATACATTGAATCCTAACATTCAAAGCTAAAACATTTATTTTTACCTGGTTCATTTTCTCCAGTAATTCTTCCTTCACCTTGATGACCAATATGAGTAAAACCTGATATTACATGGGACTATCACTCTAAAAGCAATCAGTATTTCAAAAGGAGGAGAAATCAGCAATCAGGTTTCATATCACTCCTTCAATGCTGGCATGCAAAAGCCTATGCTAAAAATAACATGAAAGAAAAATAATTTAATATTGTTTTTCAGAAATAACTTTTAAGTATTCAGATTGAACCGTCACTATCTTAAATTGTAGCTCTGTGATTTCACCTAATGAAAGAAACTAAATGAATCCATGCTAATTCATTATTGGTATGTGCAGAACAAGAAGAACAAATCACACAAATTTTCCCACTTAATTATTGTGCTAGAAATTCATTGTCATATTATTGACCTATTTGGTCATGCCCAAGTTAATCATGTCTGAACCTTTCCCAGTGGGAAATAAGCTTGTTCACTTCCTGTCTTGCAAGAATATCAACTAAAACTCAGTCACATATGCCTATAGTCCTATCACTGCAGCCCACCGTAACCATCATCTCCAACAGCGAGACTGCAGTCTGCAGTGAGCCCGGGAGACTTAGTGTCAGAAGCTCATCACTTCCTGTGTGTGTGTGTGTGTGTGTGTGTGTGTGTGTGTTTGCATTCTGCTCCATCATCTGCCACATTAAATTAAACCTGACTCTGTTTGCCAAAGCCCTCCTTGCTTTCTCTTTGCAAGGAGCTGTTTTGAAATACTGAAACAGAGTTTACGTGCAGTAACAGACTAGTAAGCCAGCAACTTTAGTCGCTTATTAAAGTCAAGCTTGTGTCTTTGTTTCATGTTGCTAATGATGTGGAACCATAGAGGCCCAAGTATATTTCGCCTGGACGGTGTGGGAGCGAATGCTGAGAGCTCATTACTCGGCTCCCCATTGGAATCCTGCAGGCTTCCTCTCATTGAGGAGACTGTGGGGGCTTTGACAGAATTATTATACTGAATATTTTTAGACTCATTAACTATATCACCAAAGCAAAACATCTCTTCCTTAGATGCAAATGGCTGCAGCTACTGTGGCTTTGCTTTAGTTATTGCAGAAAAAAGGATGAAGCTTGAAAACAACTTAAGAAAAAGACTTTTCATGCTTGAATGTTTGATTTTGCAACTTATATTGGGACTGTCTGTGGCTGTTTTGCCACATTTGAGCCACTTGTATAGAAATGCTATTTATGAAGATAAACACATTCATTTCCCCACATTTAGCAATAATCAAAATCTTTTTTAAATTTTCTGTGTGTCCTACAATGCCTTTCTGGATGTGAACCTCTGACAATTATACTTTGAGCTGAGGGTTATGTTATTCATTCCCAAGATTATAGAGTAACTTTTGGTGCCTGACCTAAATCTAAACTGAGAATGACTATGTAGTTAAAATAATAATTTGGGGGGATAGCTATTCTTTAATTCGGGAATTGTAACATATGCTGCCTGACATGAAAGATGACACACTGTCTTAGATCATTACAGCACCTTAACCCAGCAGTCTGATTTAAGGGTGAAGAGCAAGAATGGAATTTTAACCTGCCTCCAAATTGTCTTGCTCTCGTGGATTTCAGTGCAACTTTAATATTACTTTATTGAGGCCTTTGGTGATTTAATTTAGGTTTAAGAAGCCCTTAAAGAAAAAAATATGCATACCTTAAAATTAATTCTTTAAAGTAAAGGACAGAGAACTACATTTATGATGCCATTTGCTATGGAAGTTAAGTTGGATCTATACAGAATTTCATAATTCTGGAAATCAATTAACTTTTTATACTTTGATGAAGTGTGTTTAAATTCTTATACCTTGTTTGCACGTGTGCCAAAAATTTTCCATCTCCAGCACCTAGGCCGAGATGCTTTCTCTGGACACTTAAACACTGAGACTTTGGTCTGAAATACTTTGTACTTTGATGAAAAAAATTGTTGTTTATGCACTAATATTCAATGCTTTGGAAGAAATACCCTTCGGTTTTATTTGTGGTTCATTTCCCACGCTACAGTGCTTTGACAATGGTGACAGTGACTTCATACATCAAGAATTTCTCCTGCTTTCCATGGCCGCCAGGGAATCTGAGGGGAATACTTTACATCTGAAACATGTGTTCCTTTGGGATTCCACCATTAGAATAACAGGTCTGCGCAGTAGCCCATTAGGAAATGGAACTTCTACAATGGTAAAGACAGAGGAGAGGGGGGAAAAGGCAAAAAAAAAAAAAAAAACAAACAAACATAGTGATAACACTGGGAATTTTACATGCATATTAAATTTAGACTACATCTTTTAGAACTTTATTACAGTTTCATAAGAAATCCCAACATCTATTTTCTCCTAATATAAACAGCATAAAAACCATTGAATAGTGTGAAGTAAAAATGTTTAATTTAGATGATTAGAAGACAATGATAAAGTGACCAGTGTCATAGTATTGTTTTTCGGGTAAGTTCACTTCACTTGGGAGTCCCAAGGAGATGATTCAAAGTTTCTGTCAATGGTTCTAATCATTTTGATCATGAGACGGGGTCCCAAAATTCTACATCAACTCCTCCAATTTTTTGTACTGCTTACAAATAAGAATTAAAAATATAAACCTTAGCACTACTGAATCTGAATCACCATCATTTATTTGAAAAAGTAATGTGAATTTACTGGATGGAAGGCCTTCTTTTAGATATTAGAGCTACAGTTGTGAACAAAACAAATAGTCTTGTCCTAGTGAGGGAAAGAGATAGCAAACAAGATAGATCAAATATATACTGTGTCAAGAACTAAACCCAGATTGGGCAAAGGAAATATTGAGGGGCAGGGACAGGATGGGAATAGGAACTGTTGGAGGGGAGACTCCAGATAGGGTGGTCAGGGAAGCATTAACTGAGATGTGCTCTTTTGAGTAAAAGCATGAGGAATCAAGAGAACTAGCCTTGTGGCTATTTGGGGAAGAGTATTAACGTTATACAGCATACACAAGGTCACTAAGACGAGCATATCTGGAAACAGAAAAGGAGCAAGGGGCTAGTGTGAAGGAGAAAAGAGGAAGTAGAAGACAGAGAGTAATTAAGGGCCATGTTATGTAGTCTCGCAAGATGGGGGGAAGGAAAGATGGCTAGATGGACAGATGGATGGAGTTTTGTTATTTTATTTTGTGGGAACTGTTGAATTCAGGGATCAGCTGAATTTAGGATAAAGTTTGGGGACTGACTGACTTTCAGAGTTTCAAGTACTGAAGTGGAGCTGTGATTGATTGATGGGGACTAGTTTAAATTGATTCTGTGGTTTCCCTTTTCAGGCTGGTAATCAGGAACAAAAAGAAAGAGGCTGTTTCTTACTTTCTTTCGTATTCTTGGAGACTAGAAACTTTTGTCCTCAGTTGAATTTAACTAAGGTTGAGATATAAAGAACCAAGTATATAAAGTGTGAAAAACACACGTGTTGTAATGATATGTGAAAGCATAATTACAATGATTGTCAATGGATTTATAATGAGAGAATCAAAGGATTAAATATTCCCGTGGGCTTAAACTTCTTTGGTTTGGGTACCAGGGAGAATGAGCTAGCAAAGGAACAGGTGTAGCTGAGAGACTGGCATTTTGAAATTATGATAATGGATGCTGTTATTGGAAATGACAAGCTTAACAGTATGATCCAGGAAAGAGGGCAGCTTAAGGAATCAAGAAACTTAAAGCCCAGGAAATTAAAAGAATTATCTACATCTATTTTGAAATATACCAGAAATTATAATGAAGTAATATTGGAAAGAGTGACAGTGAGCCAAGAGCTAAAACTCCAAGAAATGATGGTTTGTTACTGGTTAGAGGACAAGATGTCTAAACAAGGAGGTTGGTGAGTGGTATAGCATAATGAAATGGCTTTATGGTTTTATGTAGTACGGAGAGACAATGGAATGGAAGAGACAGTGATGACAAAATAGGACATCTGCACCACTCAGACCCATGGGAGCCAATGTGAAAAATGTGGGGAGGGGGAAAAGAAACAGTATTTATGAGAGCTACGGAGAAAGCGGTGTAATGAGGGAGAACCAGGTTTCGGTTGGTGCAGGAAGGGAAGGAGACTCCCACAGATGAGTTTGGGATAAAACGCCTTCTATTTACTGCTAGCAACAGTGATCTCGGTAGGGTGACCAGGGGATAATGTAACAAATTTATCCCTGTTAAATCTGTTCATAAAAGGTGGCATGCGACACATACTGTTCATTAAACATCTATAACTTGACTATATATTGGCACCTCCCAGGGTTAATGCCAAAGAGTGGGTTGGATAGTTTTAATCCCGCAATAATCTCCCTAACTCACTCCCTCCCGAAACCCAACCAAGTCGACATGGTTGCCTAAGTAAAAATGGTGTGCTGGTGATGCAAACAAACTTCAAGCCAGGTCTCCTACCTCCCCAGCAACCCGATGGATTGCCATAATTTAAACTAGGAATTTCTGGGGTGCTCACTGAATTGCTCAGTCTTCTTCTTTACACCCATCCTCTGTCCTGCTCCACTACATGGAGTTTATCTGGTAACATTCTTCAAATCCTATTCTGGGTCTCAGGCATGGGCAGCGCCACTGCTGCAGGACTTGCGTGCTCTCCAGCATCACGTTGTGATTCATTGTACACTTGTTCACCTCCAAGAACCATAAGGACAGGCTGGCAGGGAGTGGTGTAAGTGGTGAGGCAGGTAAATCGGCTCCCCCACCCAACACACATGCATAATCTTCAGCTCTTCCCACAATCTTTCCAAATTAATATGCCACCTAAGTGAGTACGATGTATTTATCATGAAAATTTAACTTTATGACAAATTCCCTAGATCCCTTCCTCTATTCACTTGGAGTGTTACATCCAAACCTCTCCTGTCTGGAAATTTTGGACCACCATTAATCTTCAGATATGCAAACATTCATTGCAACAGAAGGACTATTGAGCTGGGAATTAGAAAACTTGAGCCCTGTTACTAGTAATTGATTTTCTACTTTAGTGTCATTGATCCTCAAGTTTGCACAACTGTAAAATACAGCATTCATGCCAAATAATCAAATTCTCTTTTTGTCTAAGGATTCTCTTGTAACCATTCCATCAAAAAATTTAAGAGAAAATTTATCAATCAAAATTAAGAGTATAATTACAAGAAGGAAGAAATAAGTTCATCCCTACCTGGAAGAACAGTGAAACACAAATTGCAAGCCATTTGTCAGTACATGCATTTAGTATTTAAATGTTTACCATTACAGACTCTATTATACAACATTTGCATCTCACTTTCCATTTGCATACATGTTAGAAAGGGGGGGAAATTATCAAAGAAGTAGTTATTGCTAAAAAAATAAAATCAGTCCTTGTTAAAGCTGAGTTATGTTACTGCCAATCAATTGATCTGAGTTATGTCATACCAATCAATTGACCTAAGCAAAGGAAATACAAATATAGTGGTCACCAACAGATATTCTTTAATAAGTGACCTTATTTTTTATGTACCCTTGGGCTCAGCCTGAGAACTTTTCTCCCTGGACCAGTATCTACCACCATCTCCTATTTGCCAGCAATATGAGGGCCAATATAGGTTGAATGACTGGATGAAGACGACAGGGTCCTATTTCTTTCATGTTGAGCTCAGTGCTCTTGAGCAGATGGTTTAGTAATGACAGTGACACTAGTCACAGGACTCATCAATGATTACATGAGCCTTAGCTTGAAATTTCTATTTACAATGTCACCTGTTGAAAACAAACCTTGAAGTTAGTTTTTTTTTAAGTCAGAGAAGTAATTTTTAACTCACATAATCACATGTAAAACATTAAATTTGATTTATATATATTTTATTAATCACATATTTTGAAAAATCAGGACCACAGAACAACAAGAACAACACCTATTATTACGACTGTAACTTTTTTGCTGAGATGGGAAGGTTACAGGGCTTGCTATTGTGTAGAAAAAGATGTGAATCCTTTACGTGCTCTGGGAACACAGGATATTTACCTGACCTCTGTGTATGAATGCTGCTTCTCCTATACAGGAATAGTTCGTAGTATTTTTGTGTTACTGTTTGTACCAGTTTTCTATTGCTGTATATTTAGTAATTTATACTTTTATTATCACAATTTCCATATATCAGTGATGTATGCACTGTTTAACTGGGTTTGTTCTCTGCTCAGGATATTCTACTGGCTAGAAGCAAGTCACAGTTTTCAACTGCGCTCAAAAAGAGGGATTCTACAAAGGTTATGACTCACTGGGGGTTGCCTCAAAATTCTGCTTACCACAGTGGTATAAGCAGTATCTGTTGGGGAAGTGCATCTTTATCTAAAACACTTGACTTATAAAAAACACTTGCTAAATGTAAACTATATGTTATGACTGCAATTGTTTATACATCTAAACACAAACAGTTGTAACTTGAAGATTAAATTTAGAAAAAAATAATCATTGGGGATAAAAAATTGTCATTATTGCTATCAAAGAACATTTATTAGACTTTTATTTGTACATTCCTCTCCAATGGATTGTGCCCTTGTAGATAAATTAGCTCACACAATGTGTTGAAGCTAGGAATTTTCCCCTCTTTAAATAGTACCACTTAATAAACATTCTGAGGTAAGAAATCATACCAAAGCAATTCAATCTTAAATGAGTTAAATTGTTTTAACCTATTACAGTGGCTGAGCAGTAATCAACAGTTATATCCTAAAGGTGACTTGCTCTAAAAATATGACATTAACTCAGTAAGAGTTGAATCTCACAGGTCCTTATATATGATTACTCATAATTAGATTGTAAATTAATCTTGAGTTGAAAGAGAAATCTCCTTTTGAAACAAAACCTTCTATTCAAGAAAATACTCAATTCTCATACCTAAACTTAAGTAAGAGGTAGCAAAATCAATTGGGAACATAGTATATTTACATTCAGTACTATACTTAGTTATAGTTTTCTCTCAGTTTTCAAAGTGGCAGACATTGTGTAGTACACAAAATTAGAACTGTAGAAGTAACATTTATTTCTTTTGCTTGATTTTTTCCCCCAACAGTTTATCATATCAAAACTGCTAATATTAGAAACTACTATATTTACATTCCCTTAGATAGCTGCTGTATTAGTCAGGGTTATCCAGAAAAATAGGGTGTGTGGGGGCCAGGGGGTTTTAAAGAACTACGGTCTCACACGAGTGTGGAGGCTGGCAAGTCCAAGCGCGCAGGCGAGGCAGGGAGGCTGGCGACCCAGGGGAGTGCTGCAGTTTGGCTCTGAGGGCAGTCTGCTGGCAGAATTTGCTTTCTCTTGGGACACACATCTCTTTTTACTAAGGCCTTCAGCTAACGAGATGAGATTCACCCATGTTATGGAGGACAGTCTACTTTACACACAGTCTTCTGATTTCAGTGTTCACCCACCTAAAAAATACTTCCATTGAAACATTTAGAATAGTGCTTTATTAAATTTTGAGTTACCATGACCTAGCCAAGCTGACATTAAAAATTAACTATTCACAACTACTTTGCTTGTCTTCACATAAATAATACAAATAGTATCGTGGTAGTTTATTTAGTCCATTAACGAAATTTTACATGAATTCCTGGGGCAGAAAGCTTATAATCAAAGTTAAAGAGAGTTTTGAAGTGTGCTATTACATCTTTGTAACTTGGAATACGGGATAAATTCTGCCATTTCATTGTCATTTCATATTTCTTTGATATACATAGCATTAGATATTCTATAACTTTAACATGTATAGTCATTCATTTCTATCTATAACTTTAATATGTACATTAATATATTTCTACTGTGTTCCTGCTCTTGGCTTATTTTTTCCATTGTTTTTTCTTACTGATTTGTAATGTCTCTTTATGATACATTTTCTACTTTTTTGCTTCAAGTATTTTATAAATTCAAATTTTGTTATTTTGTATAGCACTTTAAGTTTTACTTTCAGTCAAATGCATCCAGATTTTTTATTACTTTTTTATACTTAGAAAATACTTGCCCATCCCATGATCAATTAAAAATCCATCTGGATATTCTTCTAGTTCCTATGGTTTAATTGTTTGTAGTTAACTCTTCAGTTCATATTTTACCAGCTTGAAATCATATTATACTTGCAGTTTTATATCCTACTTTATTCATATAGCTTTATATATTGAGCATTTTCCATTAAGAGGAATATTATTGGTGTGTGATATAAGCGGAGGATATGATTTATAGTTTTCCAAATTTCTAGTTTATCATTTTGTTGGTTTGTTCTGCTTTCTTTAACTTAAGTTAAATTTCTTGAATACTATTCCTAACTCAATGACCTTGATTAAGATTATTTACTATTTCTGTGCTTAAGTTTGCTTGCATATAATACAAGAATATTAATAGCATCTAACTGAGGTTTCTTGAGATTAAAAAATAATAAAACATATAAAGTGCTTAAAACAATGCCTACCAATAGTAAAAGCACATTAATATTAAATACCAGAATTATTATATTTACTTTGCAATTATTAAATTCAGTGGTCCACCTCTTCTTTCATAAATTCACATTTTTTATTTCTTCTGCCTTTGGTATGTCTTATAATGTGTAATATGACAGCATCTTCTATTTCATTGTTTCTTTTTTCAAAACTATAACAAAAATGTGTATTTTAGATCTTTAACATGCCAGGTAAATTTTAATTTTACTATTAAATACCTCCCTCCATAAAAGTCATTTGATACTTTGCTTTAGATTGAGTTGAGCTTCTAATCTAATATGAGAAAAACTGAGGAGAAACTTGAGAGGAAACAATGAGGTTAAGTAACTTGTTCAATATCAGAATAAAAACTGGTACTGTGATGAAAACAAACATAGTCTTTAATATAAAATTATATTTTTAAATTACTCTTTGAGGAATCATATTTAGGACTGATCAACCCCTCCATTTACTTAAATAAGAATTGCTTTTTTTGTAAAAGGGAGAAGTCCACAAAAAGAAGATATTTCTACCATATAGTTAAACCCTGATTTTTACTTGCAGAATTGTTTTAATTATGTCCCATAAGTTCTTCCTTCCATTGATAAGCAATCTCATTTATTTGAAATGCAGTACTGCATGTAGATTAATGAAACGTTATTCCCAGGGACCGTGCCCATACAATTCGTTTTGCTCAGCGGCTGGTTCAGCACAGCACCCATGAAAGGGAGTGCAGGGTCATTGCCAAATGTTATCTGAAGTTGCTGGCATACCTTAGCTCCCGTCATCCACATAGCTAACAAAATATTAATATCTTCAAGTAAGCCATTAAACAAAACACTGGGCCTTTTGGTATTAAACCATGAGATAGACACTTTGGAAATACAGAGTACTGTTCTAATCACTACAACCATAAGTCTATTCTGTTTCTCATTTTTCTCCCTTTTACACCCATGGAAGACATAGGTAATCGCCACGACTTTTGTTTTTTGGTTGTTTTTTTTTTTTTTTTTTTGCTTTGTACAGGCTAACCCTCCACAACCTTCTACACACAATGCTCTGGGTGGCTATAGTTAATTAATTAAAACGGACTCTTGAGGAGAAACCTATTTATCTACTTACTAACTCATAACTCCTATTGAACAAAGCAATGAACTTTTCATTATTCTAGGTCAGTTTCAGTCTTGGAAGCTTTTCTGATCAGTTTTATATAAATGAACTTCTGTATGTCAACCTCTATGTTCCCTTTAAGTATTTTTCCATAAATCTATAAGTTCAGTATTAAAGGAAACATGATATTTTCATTTCAGAGGCAAAGTGGAATTTGGGTTCGATGATGTAGGTCCAAATTCATACAATAAAAGAGTCTAACAAAGGGTTAATATTATTTTCTCAAGTGAGGAAAATTTGCCAGATGAGTCCCTTAATCTTTCAATTTTTGCTGCCTTGATTTCTGTCTCTGCATTACCATGATTTTTCTTTCTACATCTCTAACCTCCCTTCTCTTGTGAAATAGTTTACCAAGATAAATTGTAGAGCTAAAATAAAAACAATGAGAATAGGTTTAGAGAAAAATAATGGAACCCAAACATATTTAGGACTCAGAAATTAAGATATTTAGCAACCAATGGGATGGGTATACCTGAGGAAAGAGGGGAGATTCATGGGTAACTCTGAGGTTACTCTGAATCGCTCAAGGTAATATTCAAGAAAAGCAACTGCATTGTAAATGTTACACATAGTGTTCCCTGGTCAAAGGGACAGGGACTCTATAACTGTATGGTGAAATTCTAACCCCTGTACCTGAAAGCTAGCACTTTCCAGTTTCTCCTTGCCACCTCCTCTTTTTCCTTTTCATTTTATCCTTTCTTTCTGATCTAGTCAGGCCATGTTGCTCACAGAAGCCCCAAGAGACTCATTAATTCCATTAATTCCTTGAGGCCAGCTTTGTTTGCTTATGCGTCTTCCTCTTATTAGAATGACCTCTGTTTATGTGCCAACACAGAAGATTCCTTTCATTTTTTCAAAGGTTGTTTTGAGGCTCACTTCCTCTAGAAAGCTCTCCTGGATTGTGGAAACTAGAGTAATTTCAATGTTTTGAACTCCTCTAACCCTTTCTGTACCGCTCACTTGATACTTAACAAACACCAGTTTATGTCACTGGTCATATTTTTATGTGCATGTACCTGGCCTCCGCAGATTCTACCCTGTTTGGAATGAACCAGTATTGGGTCTCATACAGTGTTGTCCATCCCATGCCTCTTAATATAACATGTGCAAGTAATAGGCTGCAAGTAGATATTTAAGGGGAAGAAAAGACTGTACCTTCTTCAAATTAGGTGAGAAAATCTGTTGTCTAGCTACGCCATACATTTTCAAGGTGCTTAATTTGAACTGTGTGTGCTTCCTGGTACTAGAATAACAGAGGCTTAGTAACTTAAAACAACACAAATTTATTATCATATGATTCTGGA